>JAWQRP010000061.1:0-47371 GCA_033557875.1 Quadriops clusia | reverse complement strand
CGCCGAATTTTAAGTTTAATATCTTGATTTTGACGCTGTCACAAATGACATTTAATTATTTTATTAACCTAACTATCAACTATTCGAAGCTTTTACCGACGGAGCGGCTGCATTTTGGATAATATTTCGCTACACTGAGAAAAATTATCGCTGGGCATCACAAACTATTAGTTGTTGAAACATTTTTCATCGTTTAAAGTTGCGAATGTGCTTTAAGAGCTTCACCAATAAATAAGATAGAATACTGTAGATCTTTTTTTTTAAATTTATTTTAATTAGGTTCGACAATATGTACAATGGGTTTTATGAACTCTTATACACACTATTTTTATATCTGTCAAGATTCAGTGCCGTCGTCTCTAGCAACCCCCCAACAAAACACAAAGTGGCCGACGCACACTTATATTTACCGCAAGCGTCAAATGTATTTATTTCAAATGCAGCCGTTCGTATCCCCTAGACTCATTTACGTAACAATACCTTACATTATTATATGTCCATGCAATTCATTGTTTGTCTTGTATATACGAATTGGAAACAAACTGACATTTGATCAATCAATTTATTCATTTTTATCAGTGTAGTTTTCCTTACGGACGGTCAGACAGATCCACAGATCCACAAATCCCCCGATCCACAGACAGACAGAATAGGGATTTTATATATATTAGACTAGCAGACACGTCGTTCTTCGAACGACACTTTTGGGTAAATGGTCTTTTTAAAAGGGGCGACTGTGAAATGTACATGGAGAGAGTGGAAAATAATCGAACACATTGTTAGAATAAGAAGAAAAGGTTAGCCTGTCTTGAAATAGATGATATATTTCATTTTCTTCTTCTTAACTAACTCTTAATGCCTTTCCCGTTTGACCCCGTCTCGTCCCGTCCCGTACAATTCCTTTATTTACTTTAATTTAATTTTATTAGTTTTTTAAACTTTATTTTACTTTATTTTCCTTTTCGTCATCGTTCTCGTTCCCGCTATAATTTCAGTCCGGTGCCCTTCCCTTATTTATTTTAATTGAATTCTAATTTATTTAATTTAATTTTATTTTCCTTCCCGTCGTCGTTCCCGGTTTAATTCCCGTTCCCGTTCTAGTCCCGTATTCTTTCTTGATTTTATTTTAATTTAATTCTAATTTATTTAATTTACTTTTATTTTATTTTCCTTCCCGTCGTCGTTCCCGTTCTAGTCCCGTGCCCTTTCATTATTTATTTTAATTTAATTCTAATTTATTCAATTTAATTTAATTTTATTTTATTTTTCTTCCCGTCGTCGTTCCCGGTTTAATTCCCGTTCCCGTTCTAGCCCCGTGCCCTTTCTTGATAAATACCTACTGTACACAATAGATAGCGACAGGTACATGTAATTGTTTCTTTTGCTGGTTCCTAGGTTGGAGATCTAAAATAGTTAGAAATTGAAATCTTTGTCACCGAGAAAGCTATTTTGCTCCATAATGCACTATATCAACACAACATATTAACCTAACCTTAACAAATCAGCTGGTCAGATAGACGCCATTTTTTTCTGGAACGTGCGATCAGGCAAATATATACCAGGGGTTTTCTTCTTCTTCTTCTTTCAAAGGAGGCACTTCTTAAACCTTGCTTGGTAGGTTAGGATATTACCATCAAATTTAGATTATGGGACAGAACACACAGAAGCGCCTGTCGGCATATTTCCTTTGAAGTTTGAATGTTCAATTCGAATGACCTTCGCCATATTGTAAACGCAGCCGTGGCCCATCTTCTCTGAAACTGGCGCGTCGCCAGATTTATCCCAACACTCGATCACGCAAGTCGATTGTTTCTATGTCAAATATCCAAAGAACCAGATTACGTCCATTTTGAGTTTAGAACTGTTAGGCCACATAACCGTTAAAGGCGATCGTCTTAACTAATATAAATTCTAGGTTATGTTTATTTTGAAATGTCACCCTAGCGGCAGCAAATTCGACATTGTTCAGAGCAGTAACCGACCAATAACATTTGAGATACACTTTGTGACTAATTTCAAGACAACACACAATGGCGGCTTATAAATCTTGAACTGTCAGATTTAGCAGTCAAATCGCATTTTAAACCCCTTAGCGAGCACATTTCAAAAAATCGTTTCTTAGTGCGCGTGTGCGACCCCCAAGGAACCACCCCTTAAAAATTTAGATTTTTCCCGTGAGTAGTTTTGGCCCTACGTTGATGACTATATATATAGATATATGGCTAGATGGGTTTTGGATTTTATATATATATAGACTAGCAGTCTACCCGTTCTTCGAACAAAACTATGTTAGGTACCTTTTCAGGAAGCAACGGGCCGATTCTGAGATATCATATATAAAACCGTAAATACTTACGTCGCAGGTTCGTCGTGGTAAATAACCAAGGTTACGGACTTACGGACCTAACCGATCGGGACCGAATTATAACAAGTCCCCTAAAAAGCAATCCACATGACTTTTAAAAACGATCTTAAATGAAACTTATAGTAAGTAAATGCGCAATTTTGACCCTGTGTCGATAAATTACTATATGGTACTTGTCCTTTACATCTATAGACTAGCAAGCATACCCGTTCTTCGAACAAAACTATGTTAGGTGCCTATTCAAGAAACTTATAGTATCGACCTAACCTAACGGAATAAACGTCACAATGACACAGAAAATAACAGCGCTACCGTCCAAATGAAAAGGAATCCATAGGAAAAGAGATTTTTTTGATTCTAGAAAAAGAGAGTTCGCTATTACTCACCTGCGGGAAGTCCCGTTCCCCACTCTGGTGCAGGAAATGCAGAAAAAACGTCTTTCCCCCGCGCAAGGAATGCAAATACCCTATCCGAATCAAAGGCGCCGCCGTGTGGCCGTCACTTAACACTTCCAGAGTAGCGTCTCTGACACTAAGAGGGTTCTGAGTGGGCTTTTCCCAGTCCGTGTACTCGTTTTTTAGCGTGGAGAAGATCTCGTTCAGGTGATAGTAGTAAGAGTTCCGCACGTAAGTCCTCAGGATGCGGTCCCTGCGGGTCTCGTTGAAGCCGAACTCGAGGTCCTGGGCGCTGAGGTCCAGGTAGGACTCCGTGCTGGTGAGGCCGAAGAGGAGGTCCCTGTCGGGGAAGTCGGCCAACTCGTAGCCGACAGAGGTCGCCACGGTGGAGGTGCTGGAGGTCGGGGGCGCGCTCGTGGGGGTGAGGAGGATGGTGCCGTCGATGAAGGGGGCGAAGCCCGGCAGGAAGCGAGGGGGCTCCACCTGCACGGAGAGCAGCTGGCTGAGGGGCTTCAGCCGGAGGCAGGGGGCCATGTCGTCATCGACGAGGTCCCCATGGCAACCCGTCCTCTCGGCCACTCTTCTTTTCACGTAAAGTGGATCCCTCTGCAGAGCCCAGGGACTCAGCCCCGAGCCACTTAACAGAATGGCGCGGTGTAAAAGCTCTGCAACAATAAATAAACACTCTCACTTGTTAGGCTCTAAATAAATAGATGTTGCCGGGAGGAATAGTATTTTGTTTGCGATGGAGGAGGTCGTCCTGTTGCCTGGGCAAGGACAAAACCTCCAAAAGGCTATCTTGGCCATACTCCCGTACACTACATTAAAATAAAAAATATATTAATCCGCTGCGACCACTGTACGAAGTCCGCGTCTCCCAAACCTATCCGACCATACCCGGTGGCCGATTTAGTCTCTTTGTTCGCGTAGGGAAGTCTGGTAGCTATGAATATGCATACGATATCTAATGGACCTTGAGTAGAAGTACTGGGTCCGAATTTTTGTAAGGGGTCTAGCTTCTTCACCATTCTTCATTCAACGTTGTAACTAAATTAAGTAATACCTCCACTTTTGAATTCACTCATCTTTATTTAAAATATTCTGTTTAATATACAGAGATAACAAAAAATAAACCGCGACTACGCTGCTTTTAACAGCAATCTCTAGATTACGAAGAGGATACTAACTACATTAGTAAAGCAGCAGATTTCCTGAAAAACGAAACCCGGATAAAAGTAAGCAACACAAAGGGTAGATACACACACGCGGGGAATAATGCACAAATTATAGACTTCCGAGCTTGTTTGCTTTCCTCCTCTGGAACTACACGCTCTGGCAGGGAAATGGCTCCATAACAACGCATAAAAGAGGCGTCTGCATTGTCTTTTGTTCATTAGCGCCACCTCTAGGGCGTCGGGGCAACTGTGGGGCCCACAAAGGGCTCAGCACTTGAGGGGGCATGCAGAGCAAACTCGATGGGCATTCTGAATAAACTTGAGGGGCATTCAGAATAAACTTGAGGGGCATTCTGAATATACTTGAAGGACATTCAGAGTAAATTGAGGAGCGTTTAGGATAAATTTTATTCTAAACTAGCGTCGCGGGTTTTTTGAAAACGAACGTCCTATCGAAACCACAGTACTAACGGAATAAACGTCACCATGACAAAGAACAAGAGCCACCCTTCAAATGGAAATGGGGCCTTGCCAATCAAACTTGACGGAACAAACGTCACGATGACAAATTTTAAAGCGAGAACCCTAGTTGCCGTTGATATGTCCTTCTCTTTCTAAAACTCCAATACGTTGGATACCGCGTTGAATACAAACAAACCTCGAATTTACACGGACTTATATGGGAACTATGGAGCCCCAAAAACCTGACTTCGAGGGCGAGTACCACAAAAATATTTCTTAGCTGACGTCGCATGGCCCCTCTACGGCAAAATTTCAGGTAAATCGACCGAGCCACTTTTGAGAATTGCTGATGAATCAGTCAGTCAGTCAGTGGGATTTAGATTTTATATATATTAGGATACTTTTGAAGCACATTCAGAACAAACTTTGGAGGTATTCAGAATAAAGTAAAATATGATCCAACAAATTTAACGTAAGGACTTTCAATCCAACAGAACGATTCCCAATCCAGTCGAACTCGCCTAACTTACCCTTAAACCAATTAATGTCTATTTGCAAGGGAGGAATTCACCCCCTTATTTAACGACGCGTCGCGCGCCTCTTAATTTTAATATTGTTAAATTGCGATTAAGAGGAGGAGGTATCGCCTTCCCCGGGGAATTATAAGGTATTGTTAACATTTTAATAAAATTAGTTCTATTTAAGTAACCAAATTAAGCTTCGCGAGTTGTGGAATTGCGAACAAATGCCTTTTATAAAAAGCGATTTTTTTAAATGCCCTTTGTGCGAACTGGCTGTTGTTGTGTAATAATATTTGTCAAATACACTTTGTGTAATACTCTTTGTGTAATACTCTTTGTGTAATACTCTTTGTGTAATACTCTTTGTGTAATATTATTTATGAAATACACTTTGTGCAATACTCTTTATGTAATATTATTTCTGCAATACTCTTTGTGTAATATTATTTCTGTAATACTCTTTGTGTAATATTATTTCTGTAATACTCTTTGTGTAACATTATTTGTAGGAGTACAATATTATTTGTGTAATATTATTTCTGTAATATTACCAGCGTAAGCTCCACATTTGCAGCGTAAGCAGGCTCTGAAACTTGCAGTACAAAGGATATGCAAATGAATAGAAAATTCCCTGTAAACTAATTTTAATCGTCTTAGGTATCACTGTATTAAAATCACAATATCCAGGTGCGGTTTCTGTGCTTAACCCTGTTGCCTTGCTCGGTCTGGGTCTCACTTTCTCTCATTTCTCAGTTTCTGTCGTTCTCTCAGTGTCTCTCGCTCTCTCACTTTCTCTCAGTATCTCACTTGCCAAACTTTCGCACTTTCACTCCTTGTCATTCTCTCACTATCTCTCTCATTCTTTCACTATCTCTCTCATTCTCTCACTTTCCCTATTATCTTGTCTTCTTCCCTCGCGTTATCTCAAGCAGATGATAATAGCAGCATTGCAAATTACCGGGAAACCTCTTGATGGGAGATATGTTTTGCCCCTACATCTAAGAAGGTTGTAATCCTCTAAACTTGGTTTGCTGACATCAAACATTCAAACTTTGTACGTAATGAATTCTTGTAACAATTTTTTTATTGAAATTCTTAGAAATCCTCGTTTTAGCATATCAATTGTTTAGAATTTTATTATTTTTGCTACTTCGACAAAGCCATTTCATTTTGTTCGTAGATAATTTCTCCTCGTCATAACTTTAGTACACTTGTACAAGGTGTTGTCTTGTACATTCGCTCGGTTCCTTTGCCTTTGGCCGGATGATAAGAGAATATGCAAAGATCCCACCTTGTGCCAACATAACTGAATTTATTCTTCCCCTGATTGTGCTCCAATTCAATTGGATAAGTACTTGCCACTCTGCGAATTGACCATGTTCCGCATCCTTTCTGGGTGAGTGTCCATTGATTGCCTTGATTGGGTCTACTCAGGTTCCTACAATACATGCATTGTATGATAATTGGACCAGACAACCAAGTGCAATTTAATCTAGTTCATTCCTGGTAGTTTCTCTCTCACTGGGTTCCACTGGGTTTACTAAGTTGTGCGATTTATCGACCTTTCCTATGTGCCGCCGCTTGACGGCTGATAACGAAGAGTTGATTAGTCCGCTGAATTTACGAGATCTTGCTGATAACAGAGAAAGAAGCGTACCACCAAAGGTAGAGTTGTCCCCTTTGATTTTCGCTTTAATATCTCGTGCGTACGACGATGTATTGGGGTGATGGTTAAGGTGTCTACAAAGGCTTACGTACAAACGACAGAAATTGCTAACATCAATTAGGGGTTTTCTCCGATCTAAATAATTAAAACCAATATAGAATAATTAGGTAGCAGCCCCTATCGTCCCGGACAGCACCGCTGTCTGTGACTGCGATTCGATACGTTAGGCCGGCCGGCTGCAGTTACGCCCTATGCAGCTTGGTATTTTGGTCATAGACAAACATTAATTCTTGATTTATAGGATTAGTTAGTCCCATAATTGTACTTTCTGTGGACCCACTTGTGTCCAAAAATTTTGTTAATCTTGCGCGATATTCTTGTAATTTGTACATTGTTTGTATTTATTTATGCCATTTGTCTCAGTAGACGTCTTAAACATGTTATATCAATTAATTAATTATATTAATTAATTATCAATGTAACATACTGTGACTATTGAGGGGATACCTCGCGGATGCGCTCTAAAGCGGCACTTACGTAAACATTCCGCAAGCGGAAATGGCGGGAGATTCAAATCAACCCGAAACTTTATTTGGGCAAAATTACCTGTGATCGTCTAGTATTTGGTAGCAACCCTTTCTCGTTGTTTTCGTAGCATCCCAGAATTCGTAGGCAAAGTCACGTCAAAGAAAATTAACGCCATTAAGGTGAGAACTGTTATTGAGAGTAAGCAAAGTGAAAATTTAATGAAGAATGAATGGCATTTGTTGAGATGTAATTTTTCATTGAATTAATTGGGCCCAAACTTTGTTATTGCAAAATGTTATTGATTAAATTGACTTATTATGTTTATTGGTCGACCGTAATTGACTTGTGTGTGTGTGTGTGTGTGTGTGTGCGAGAGAGAGATACGGAATTACCCTCCCCCTATTGCCACCTGCCGGCGTTCATTGAAACCAACCCAAACAAACTAACGCACAACTCGTGAAGATAACGAGTGGACTAAATATTGCGCCACTAGCGAAGACCAAACTAGCGACACCTATTCTCTAACTACGGAATTGAATAAAACTAAAGAAAGAAGAAAACACATATTCTTAGCCTGTATTGTGTCCCACGCCTGGAGACGGCAGCCAACAAATCCAAAACTCCCAGAAGAATGGCGTTGAAGATATTCCCAAAGGCACTGAACAATTGATCACCACGAACTCAACCCCACGAATCCTTTCACTCTGAACCGCCCCCAATACTGTCCGATCTACTGCCATCCGGGACCACCTCCTAACGACCGATCGTCCCCTTGGACTCTCTCTATCTGACTGTCCCTGTTAACTCTTTCTCTATCTCCTCTCTGTCCGCAAGAAGACCCCTAACGACCAACCCTCTGACTGCCCGCAAGAAGACTGCTAACGATCAACCCTCTGACGGACTCACCCCCTACTCCGTTAAAGACTGACTGGTTTTATTTGGCCCACTCACAGTCACTCTTGCGACCTACTCGGAAGCAACCAACCACCGTTTAGCACCTGTCCCTTGGCGACCAATAGGGCAACTTTGGTTTCTTTACTCCACCACGCCCTCTCACGTCGGTACTATCATTTTTTTCTCTGTTGAATTTGGTACTACTGCAGCTCTTGACAAACTTGCTAAGGTTTGGCCCAAGTCTGGCGATCATAGGTTTCCCATTAGAGCGACCTTGGTTGTTTTCCGCTTCCTCGAGACGTTCCCTCAATAGGGCCTTTGTCGGCACAATACTTTTATTATGTTTGACGGGGCGCTCGCCTTTTGTTTGACCATCTTGACACGGGGAAATATTGTCCAGTATTTTTGAAGACATCTGCCGCTGGCAAATCTCCTATTTGATAAGACCTTAATTTGCACGAATTGCGTAACCCATCTTCGTACCTTCACAGACTCCCCCTCAGTTGTTTGCTGACTGAAACGAAGCGAACAAATGACTTTCGAAATCACGAACGACGAAGATATAAAAACTTTCTTGCAACTCTCGAGGATTCCTACAGGTCTCCCCCTAATGCATGGACACCCTTGAAACAAAGGCCAGACGACGAAATGCAAACCGTGGCCAAACAAACGCAAACGTCAGAAACTCTCGCGAAACCTCTCTCTGACAATGACGTCACGGGACCTCGCGAACTTGAGTGATGAACCCAATGGTCGGGAAAACGCGGAAACTCGTTTGAACCCAAAATTGCGAATGCAAACCAACACATGGAACTTTTCTGACTTCCTGAAAACACTTTGGGGAAAATGAACAAAGCGTCGCGACGCTAATTAACTCTCTCAAAACAGTTCCGCTTTTACAAACCTTAATCCTGGTCACGGCACCACTGTAACTGATGAGGGGGGATCTTCCTAAGATCGATGAGATCGAGGAAGAATCTCTTAATTTATTTCAAGAATCCAGGAATAAGGAAATACTCAAATCCTGGTCACGGCACCGCGGTGAGTATTGAGGGGATACCTTTTGATTGTTATGAAATTGTGTTACCTTTATTATCGTTATGTAATTATTCATTGGATTGATTCAGCAAATTTGTAATCGTTTATTGAATTAGTTGGGCCTATTGTTTAGGCCCTCTTGACACGGAGAAATATTTTCCAGTTTTTTTGAAGACATCTGCCGCTGGCAAATCTCCTTTTTGATAAGACCTTAATTTGCACGAATTGCGTAACCCATCTTCATACCTTCACAATACATACGTAAGTAATTCTCTCATTTTAAGTCATCTAATCCAATAGTGAGTGTGTTGGTGGTTGCGTCACCATGAAAAAATCTGTTATAATTACTTATTCGTGTAACACAATTTAAAAAATCACTCAACATGATTAAAAAATCGTGCCCAACATGATATAACAGCAAGTGTCTAAAAAGTGAAAGTCTCGCCCAGACTTTTTGCAGTCTCCCTCCTCTTCGGACTTAATGAAGTTTGTCGACGCCATGAAGCCGAGCCATGTGTTACAGCATGCGATGTAAACTGCAAAACGAAGCGAGGGAGCCGAAGTGGAGTGCTCTCCCAATATAATTAGCATTCAGTCTGTGAGTCTGCGGTAATTAGTCCTAGGAGATAGAATAAGTTAAACATGGAGGCACAGATTGCTTAAACTGCTTAGCTCCTAAGTCAAGGGCCTCCAGCCTCCAGCCTCCAGTCAGCTCACTGCCGTGAATAAACAGGAACATCAAATGCATTTACGCACTCGACGACATACAAATAAATTGTAATTTAGCAGCAGACGTTAAACTCGGAAATTTCGTTAATTTGGGTAATCTTCGCGAGTTGGCACACCTTTGGGAAAATTTTTGTTTTGTGCCAAATGTACGATCAGATAAGAAGTGTAATGTGCAGAATTAGGCAACCAGACATTCATATAGTATATGCTAAGTATTACCACATATGTGGTATTACGGCCATTAGATTTACATTCATATGTGGTTGCCTATATCGCAGAGGTGCACATTATAAATGTTACTCCCTCTGTCCGAAATTAAGAGTCCCATTTTATACACAAATTTGTATTAAAATGGGACTCTTATATTCGGACAGAGGGAGTACTATTTAGGCAACTTTTACAATAATATCTTTAATGGAAATCATTATTTGAGCCATTTACAACAAAGTCAAATTAATTTGTTCCTCGACTAATCGGGTAGGCCTAAATCGCACTTTTGGGCCCTAAACTTATTTATCTTGAGCTGGGATTTGAACTAAGCCCTGCGGCCCTATAGATCAATGTTTTGCAGATGTGTCATAGCCAGGAATACGAAGGGAGAGGAACCTCGAGGTATTAAAACATCGTTTAATATATTTAATCAACCTTTTCTCCCTCTTTCCACTTCGTTATACGAAAATAGAAATTTGTAGTTTTTTTCTAGATTTAATGTGTATTGCCCAAAATATTTATTAAAAAAGAAGAGAAACAGGAAATCGATATCGTAGGGTATTACGTGGAAGTATTTAGCCTTCCGTCGATGGCACATCGGATCCGACGCACGGGCCCGAGTTTTGAAATATTATATTAAATTAAGCTGCCTGGCAACTTTTTTAATTTAATTAAAGTACTTCCACAACAATGAAAGTTCATTCGGGGCGACTTGTAAAATTTACAACCTCTTGGGCTAAAATTCCTTCCATGATTAGATCCCGGGACATGGATCTTCGGAAAGTTTGTTCGTGAGTGCTTAAGTCGTCAATAATTACATCCATCAAAGCGCTTTGCTGCAGAAGTCGACTTTCGCAAGACATGAAAAAAGTTTACTGAAAAATTTATTATTCGTGGAAACAATAAGATAATGAACCACAAAAAGGTGATAGGACAAAACAAGGCAATAAGAGACAAGAGAATAGGACACAAGAGAATACGATACAAGAGAGTAAGACACGAGAGAATAAGACACAAGAGAGTAAGACACGAGAGAATAAGACACAAGAGAATTAGACACAAAAGAATAAGACACAACGAGATAATAGGACAATATACACAAAATACCTCACAATAAAACGCTATAAAGCGGAATAAGTCACAATAACCTGAGCTAATCATCAAACTTGAGCAAATTGAATTCCTGAGCCGTCATTATACGCCCCGAACAAAAGATAGTAATCCATAGCAAACTTGGCACCGAATTTTCACTTTCAGCTCGACTTCCAGTCCACTGATTAACAATAATCCTGACTTGCCTCGTTTTCTCAAACTATCCCTCATCAACTATACTCGAGCTTTGGAATCTACGCCACCCTTAATGTAGCTAAAGGACCCTTTTGTCCAAAGCTTGTGACGTGTGCGCCGTTTGATCTCCACCTTTACATTTAATAATTGCGTAGTTTCTTTTAATTGTGGTAATTAATCATTTAGGTATCTTACACAAATTTTGCATACATGTGTGTAGGTATAGTCAAGAAACATTCAACTTCCGGATTCGGCATCGGGCTAAGCTATGTATATCGATCGTAAAAGATCGTTTCAGGTACCTTTCACGCCTTCCGACTTGTTGGGTATTAGAGGAACAGAGAAAAAAGATTCCCTATTCTACCTACAAACTTACAAGCAATTTTCAGAAACAATAATTACGCACGTTGCTTTTCGTCCAGCCACCGACTAGATTTTGCTTCCTTTGTCGGCATTTTTACATACCATATTTTTACTTCTGAACGGCTATAGAGAGCAATCGCCCCTTCCGAACAGATGAGTTATTTATGACTGTGTTGCAAGCGATTATAACCTTAACCCTTGATCAAAATTTCCAGATTAAAAATCTCGCCCAGTATACACCTCTGTGGTATAGGCAACCAAATCTAACGGTTGCGCATGTCTGGTTGCCTAATTTCGTACATTATATCTATTAATAGGCAGTACATATACTACTACAATACAGTCTTTCTTTAATCAAAGAAATATTATTCCGTGCGTTCTCGTTGCGTTGTATTCCCCGACAACCCTTCGTTAGCCCCCATGGAAACGTGACAGATCTCTCGTCAAGTGCCTCAAACAAAGGAGCCCTTGTTCCCCTCGGGATCGCATCCGCCCTGACGCACAACGAGAAAAACGCGTCCGTATTGTATTCCCTTTGTATTCAAATCAAAAAGCAACATTTCTTGTTTATAAGCACAGATATCTAATCCCGAGGCCGGGGGTTCCCCAGGGACAAACCTGTGGCTTCGAGGGCGCACGAAGGTTGTTCGCGGGGGTGATATTTCATATTAACAAGGTCGTCATCAATACGCATTTCGGGCGACAGTGGCGCCACCTTGGGAGGCGATAGGGCGTGAATGTGGAAAACCGGCGAGTCGGTTAGATCGCACTTTTCGTGAGCACGAGAGAGCGGAGGCTTCGAAATCCTGAGGGTCCTCGTCTCCGGAGACACTTGTTCCTAGCTTCCGGCACTCTTCCCACAATGCACTGCATCACCAACTATTGTGGCGCTTCCTCCGCTCAGACTCCTCTGTGTGCCGGGGAAATTTACTCTTTGAAACTTGCGAGAATTGTTTGTGTAAACAATGAGAAAGAAATTATGGTGCCGCAGAAAGTTCTGGTTCCGAAACGAGGGGGCGGTTTATCCAAACAAAAGTGGATTCCTCCCCGTTGCAAAAAGTTGGCGGTGGCAAATTTAGCGCCTTGGAAATGAAACGTAAGTCCGGTTACATTCTTTAAGAGGGCATGTAGGCAACCTCAACGTTTCTACTGCGGGGCAGGGGTGAGACGGGAGGTAATAGAACTGTTGTAAATAAGCGGAGTTTTATGCTGGTCCTATTAATAAAAAACTTTTGTTTAAGGGGACAACGATCCATTCCGAGAACTGATCACAGCCCCGACACGTCGCCACGCCCACTGCCAGATGTTGTTCTTGGAACTCATCGAGGGTGACCATGTGTCCACACGTGAGAGCGAAGGATTGGGCTAATCGAAAAAAGCGAGAATTGCGCAACCCGAAAGATAGGGGCCAATGCTATAGCATTATATATAGCGTATATATAACGGGGTGTAGTCACGCTAAGGGGAGCTTCCTCATCGACGGTTCCTCAGAGAGCGAAGCTCTGTCTTGCACATTCGCTCGGTTCCTTCGCCTTTGGCTGGATGATAAGAGAATATGCAAAGATCCCACCTTATGCCAACATAACTCAATTTATTCCTCCCCTGATTGTGCTCCAATTCAATTGGATAAGTACTTGCCATTCTGCGAATTGACCATGTTCCGCATCCTTTCTGGGTGAGTATCCATTGATTGCCTTGATTGGGTCTACTCAAGTTCTTACAATACATGCATCGTATGATAATTCTACCAGACAACCAAGTGTAATCTAATCGAATTCATTCCGAAGGCGCTGATATATGTTCAAAGAGTCCTGGGAGTTTCTCTCTCACTGGGTTCCGCTGGGTTTACTAAGTTGTGCGATTTATCGACAATAGCTGTCACAGGTAGCCAATGTGTTAACAGTTCTTTTTGAGAAATCAGTGCAGAACCGACAAGTTAATGAAATCGCTTCAAAATATGTAAATAACACAAAAGTCAGTAATAAAATGAAGGAAAGCAAAAGAAGAGAAAATGAACTGGTTAAAGGTGCAATCGTTTCCGCCGCCCTTTTCCCAGCCTTCTTTCCATTCAAGCAAAGGCTTAATAATACTCTTTCCTTGCGAATAATTACGAAGCAAAAGGGGCCGATATTTTTAATATCGCCTGCTGCATTTTTCAGCCGAATTAATTTTCCAGAATTTAAACTTAATTTAGTCCGTTGTCGCCTCACGAACGCCTCGTCGGCGAGATTACCGAGGAGGATGGAAAAAAAGAAAAGGATGAAGAAGATGAGAGATAGAGTAGGAGGAGGAGAAGGAGAAGGATGAGGAGAAGGAGAAAGTGTGATACAAGGCGGAGGTAGATAAAAAGGGCAAGGAGGAGGAGGAGGAGGAGGAGGAGGAGGAGGAGGAGGAGGAGGAAGAGTAGGTGAAGGTGGATGAGGAGGTAGAGCAGTAGGTAGATAGAGGAATAGAAGAGGAATAGAAGAAGGACGAATGAGGAATGAGGAAAAAAGGCCCCTTAACGCAAATTGATGTTTTCATGCAATAATCCTTTTCGGGGATTAAAGTGATCAAAAGAAAAAATTAATGGGGTACTTTTTTGTCAATTCAGCCCTCGCGGCGCCACCGTCGGCTTGCATCCACCTTGACTGGGCCCCGGAATTATTAAATTCCATTTGCGGTTAATTCTACAAAGGGAAGGCGGTCTTTTACAAGCCTCCTCGCTCAGTGAAATTTTAATTTAATATTCCCGATAGCCTTCCTTGAATGTTTTAACTGCGTTAAGGGGCTGTATCGATTTGTTTATTCAGTATCGCTCGGCCTAAAGGATCAATTGTTTGTTGCAAACTCCGGATTGGGGCTAAATTATTAATTGGGTTGACTTTCCTCCGGGCAGATGTGATTTTAGCCTGTGTGGTTATGAATCAGTTTAGTATTACTATATGTTCTAAATTAATTTTTAAACTTCTAAGATAGAATCTATACGATCAGGAATTTGATAGGTCCATCAAGCAATCGCATAGGGGGCACTGGTCGTCAAACCAATTGGTCGTCAAGCCAATGGGCATTTGTTGTGTTCGATTTGTACATGTCACAGCCAGATTACTAAAGTTGCCGTCCGAACGATCCCAAGTTGGACATATAATGCCATAGTTTAAGTGATATCCAATAAAATTCCCATCTCAGATCATTTCACAGAATCATAGCCGCTCGCGCTTGGAGAAGAGAACTGGGTCGCATTCGGCCTTGAAAAAGTTCGCCTTCCTTTCAGGCATTATTATGTGTGGATATTGATATTCTTCGGTGCATCTGCGGGTAATATAAAAGATATATCGGATTTCTTGTGTAGGTACAAAGCGCTTCTCGGGAATAAAATATTTTTCCGCGGGGTTTAGGTGCTATTTGTCACGGAAATGGGGCATGTCGGGGGGGCTCGCTGGGGGACGACAGGGGGTATTAAATTAAAATTTCTAGTCGGCTCCTTGCGCAAAGGAGGCCGTCCTTTCCCTTTGTGGAATTAACTGTAAATGGAGTTTAAAAATTTCGAAGCTTCATCTCCATTAAGCGGCCTTCGCTCTAAATTATTGCATTATCCATTGTGCGGATTAAATATGTACACTATTCGTAATTTTCAGCTAGCTGGTGGGCAGTCTTTTCCAAGAAGGTTTCCTTTAAGTCGTTTTCCTCTAAGATGTATTCCTCTAAAACGTATTCCTCAAAGATGTATTCCTCAAAGATGTATTCCTCAAAGATGTATTCCTCAAAGATGTATTCCTCAAAGATGTATTCCTCAAAGATGTATTCCTCAAAGATGTATTCCTCAAAGATGTATTCCTCAAAGATGTTTTCCTCAAAGATGTATTCCTCAAAGATGTATTCCTCAAAGATGTATTCCTCAAAGATGTATTCCTCAAAGATCTATTCCGTCAAGATGTATTCTTCCAAACTGTTTTCTCTCAAGATGTTTCTCCCCAAGTATTTATGTATCTAAGCTAGTTTTATCTACAAGTTTTTTTTTTTTTGGAGAATTATGCATCGACGAGTAGGTGACCCAAATGCGAAATGCATTTCGTCCGGAAAAAATCCGGAAACTAGAGTTTCCGAGCCGCCTGAACGGAAAAGTTCGAACCGTTGTGGGTCTCCCTTTTTACTTTGTTTAGTTTAACATAATATGACGCCCGAGGAAACTTAAGACCGATGTGCAATAAAACTTCAGGTATCTCGTGGCCTGGGCGAGATTTTCCCGAGAAAAATCTTTTTGAACATGATGTATGCGATCTCTTAGCAGCTGCTAAGGTCTCATCACTTTGCCCTAATATAATGCAATTTTCTCGTTCTGTTGCCAAAACTTGACAAAGCCGTTAAAAATTGGCGAAAACTCCAAACGAACCGTTGAATACTTAATTCTAATTCATCATTAATTCTTATGTTTCAGGTGGCCCAAATTGATATGTACAAAGCTCGCAATTAATAATTTAAGGGAGCAGCCGGCAGGAAGCGGAGCTTCCTTGCGAGCCCTAACTTCCCTGCGAATTTAATTAGCTCTGAATTATAAAAATAAATTTAAATAAAATAAAAACAAGGGCGCCGGGGGCGCTCGGCGGCGGAAACACCGTGGCGGTCGCAATAAAGAACTGGGGCCCTTTAAAAGGAAATTAATTAAAGAAATGGGTAAACAGGAACTGAGATAACAAGCAAGCAACTCGGAATCGCAGAAATTCGGGTAGGGGCCGCCTATGACTTTATCTCGGGATGTTGAGTGGATGACTTCATTAGGCATTTTGAAGATACTGTGTTTTCCCTCGCCGATTTTCGTTATGTTTGCCGTGGGTAGGTACAATACACATCTGATGACAAAATTGTACCAATTTCTTTTACTCCTGACTTTTAAAAACTTAATATACTTCAAACTCCGTTCGGAGAACGGGTACGTTTGCTAGTCTATACTTATAAAGGGCAAATACCATCTAGATAGATAGTGTGTAGCTATTTGTTTGTGCTCTCAGAATGTATATTTATTATCATTAGAATACCTTGATTGTGTAGAACGATTTTGATCTCTCGTCAGAATTGCACGTCTTAGCACTTCGGCTCACGCAAGTTGTAGAATTGAATAAAATATTCAGGAAACAGGTCGGATAATGCCTGTATACGCGGGAATGGATTGAATATCCCCTGCGAATCAAAGCAAAGATTAATGATAGAGCAATTAATTTCGTTTTATTATTATTATTTCTAAACAAAAATACTCGCGATTAACAAATGTTATATCAATAAGGTTACATAAGGTAGTGTTGCGGAATGAAGTTTTAACGAACAGGTTTCCCTTCGGGCCGATTTAATGCCAAGGTAAGTTCCCAACTTAAAACAAATTAAATCAACGTTGTTAGACTTCCGAGTCTTCCGCTTTGAATATGAATAAGTAGATAAATGGAGTGCCGAGGGTTTAACCTGCGCACCCCGACAGAACGATGGCACAGGGGGACAACTTTTGAGGCGAGCCCTTTCAACCATTTAATACGTTCGGCGCCCACCTCGATTATGTTTGCTAGTCTATACTTATAAAGGGCAAATACCATCTAGATAGATAGTGTGTAGCTATTTGTTTGTGCTCTCAGAATGTATATTTATTATCATTAGAATTCCTTGATTGTGTAGAACGATTTTGATCTCTCGTCAGAATTGCACGTCTTAGCACTTCGGCGCACGCAAGTTGTAGAATTCAATAAAATATTCAGGAAACAGGTCGGATAATGCCTGTATACGCGGGAATGGATTGAATATCCCCTGCGAGGAACGTAAAAGTGGATGCGTTACTACCAAATTTCCCGAGCCGTCGCCAACTAGGACGACGGAAACTCGGGTCCTTTTTGTAATACTTATGAGGGTGTGCGAATAATATTTATATTAGGACGTGTTCGCCATGGCAAAGGGATTGCTAGGGCGAATAAGCGGAAGGTGTGCGCCCCAGTTTCTTTCAATAGGGTTAATAAATAAAGTAATAGTAAGGATAATAATAATAATAATATAATAATAATATAATAATAATAATACTAATAATAATAATAATATGTAATTTTTACTCTTTCATAGCTTCATTTATTTCTTATTCTGCATCGTGATTAATATTGCGAAGAAGCTGTAGCTTGTTTTAAAAATCTAAAAGGAACATTAAGCATTATTAACTTGCTTAAAAATGAATCACCTAGATCTTACGTATGCTAAAGTAGTGCAATTAACATCGTATAATCCTCCAGCTGTCAGCGCTAAGTCTTTTTGGGCTGCTGCAATAACAATAATGGCAGTTTTTGCTAATTTTGGGTTACAGCTATACCATTCGCTTTCGTAAATCGCATTTGCTACTTTCGATGCCTATAAATAAATTTCAGGTTTAACATAGATTTACTGAGAATAAGCTATGGCTAACGCTTAAGGTAAAATGTGTAATAATTAAGATTAAATACCTGACTAGAAATTTCAGCCGCGGGAATGCAAAGAAATACACATATACTTATGAGAATGACATTAGCCGTTAAACTTCTTAGTACGACAGAACCGCTTGGAGAACCGTTGAAAATGTAAAAAAGTTGAAATGATTGAAGCACAGCTAATAAAGTAATTTGAACCAAAAACAGTGAGGAATAAACTTTACTTAGTTTCCTGACGAATCTGCAATATAAAACAGTAACTCATTTGTGTAAAACGATTCACTTACTATTTTTACATTCACTGACTTCTTTTGGGCTCACTTACTTTTTTTGGGTTCACTTACTTTTTTTCGGTTCACTTACTTAGTAAGAAGAATATGATGCTGCACGCATTCGATAACATTCTCTAGTGAAAAATTTTGTCCTTGTAATTTGTATTGTATGATCTTAAACTGGACGATCACTTCTGTACATAGCGATAAAAAAGTGACATCGAACGATAAGACTGTAAAGCTATAAACCATGACGAATAGAGGCAAAAGCAATACAATAGCCATGTGGGTGATATAATTTGGGGTGAAAACGTACAAAAAATTTTTTTGGGTGATGAACGGGAAACTAGTGGCAACTAGTAAATTTACAATAAGTGGGAAGTAATAAAGCTTCCAAATAATGTTTGGGATGTTTTTTAAAAATTGCAACGTTTCCCTTTCATTTGCTGGCTCATCAGGTATTTTCCAAAATTGATTCATTTGCACCTTTAAAGCAATTATATCGTTGTTGTGGAAAATCCACGTGTATAATCTACACGCAACCTGAAAATTAAATATATTTTATTTAATAAAGGTGGTGAATAATCACTATTACAATAACGACAATCTTACCAACCCCATACAACCTTGACTCTCTAAAATTCGCGCAAATATTTCAATATTCAGTTTCATTCTAAACAACCCCAAGGTGTTCAAAGACAACACTAGAACTAGACTGGCTATATTGAACAAAGCAATTAATCTACCAATTAATGGGGAATCTTTGTGGAAACCTAAAAATTTTGTGAGTTTGAAACTTTTGCTCAATGCACTTTTAGCCATCGTTTGGCATGTATTTTCAACAAGAGGTGACGCTGCAAACTGACACAGAGAATGAAAAGTGAAGTTAAATAAAAGCACTTAAAAAACTGTATCAATAATATTGGTGATTAGACCAATGAGGAGACGATATTTAAATTTTCATGACATGGCATGACATGGCTGGGTTACGTTTGCAATATCTTCATTATTTATTATGTACTTCTGTGGATCAATTGCTTTTGAAATCTAATTGTATGTAGAATGTTATGTGAAATATAATATGCAAAAGGTATAACTAGTTAGTTATAACTAGTTAGTTATAATAATTAACGATTAGTCAATCTTATTATTTTTGTTTTAAATTTTCATCATATTGATATACTAATGATATAATAATAAAAACACCGCATGAATGAAGTATCGTATCCTTAAGAATTATTCCAGAGATAGATCTCAGTGTTTCATCGGCGACGACAGCGTCTGTAACCACCTTATGTATAAGTAAAAGGTAATGGCCGATGGTGGAGAAGGAAAAAGCTCGTCACGTTTTTGCACTTCTACTTTTCGAAGGCAATTTTCGTGAAACAAAAGTACCTTTTCGGGGTGAGAATGTGTCGGGTTTGATTTTCGATGCGGGAGGAAAAGATAACAGCCCTTTCCTAAACATCTTGGGTTTCACCTTGACTTCGCCCTTAAGCAAACAACGGCGCTTAGGTTCGAGGATCCGGGGCGCTCAAGCACAATGGGCAAGAATCTTTCAAACTCTCGAATCGAATTTATGTAATGTTCTGGATCAAATTTAGGTAGGTATATAATATAATAGACCATCTTTATATCACATATATAATATTTTATATACTTATTTAAGACATTGAGAAAAATGGAATTTTTAAAGTACAACAAGGCAACAAGACAAAACTCCTAAAAATATCAAATAAAAGGGCGATGTACAGACATACAGAATGATAATTAAAAACTTTTGGTAAAAACTAATCCGTTCATCTCATTGATTAAAACAAGCCGGGGCAATAAATGGCATCTTGCAGAATCCCGGATGGAAACACGGCTCAAGAGAATGTTTGCGTAGACAGAACAGCAAAGGGTGGGCCATTCCGGATGGCCAAGTCGGCTGAAAGAGTTGGGACTTTTAAGGGTTAGTACGAAGATAGATGAGGATACATCCTAAAGCCAACAATATGGACAGTTGAATTGAAGCCGTCAACCTCGCTCGGCCACACGTATGCGAGAAACAAGTGTGCTAAAGGGAAATAAATCTAGATTTGCGCCGCTGCGCGCCGAAATGGACGCACGAGGGAATCCATTGGTCCTTGCGCCCCTTAAGGACAATGAAGGAAACTCGCCGCCGCGTAAGCCGCAATAGAACAAAAAAATCAAGTCGAGCGGAATCCTGCGTTATCTTTGCGCAAACAGAAAAATCAGCTGGGCAAACAGAAGCGTTTATTTTAAAGTTTAGTTTCAATGTTGGTCCCTGCAATAACTAGGACGTAATTTTAGCTTCATAGGGCGAGCGAGCTTCTATATGCGCCGATAAACGCACATTTAACTTCACGCCGTGTTTGAAATCCAATTAGCCGTTGTCCCACTAACCGTCCCACCGTGTCCCATGCCCGTCCCGCTTCCCTTTCCCGTTAACGAACGCTCGGCAGCCTCGCCTCTCATTAACGGTTACCATCAAATCGAATTCCGGAAGAGGCAAACGATCTGCGAATATATTAAATGGAATTTTATTGCGATGCTGGGGCATTTATTGTTCCTTTTTCCTTGATTGTCCTTTTGCTTTTTGCGGTAATTGCTTAAGGGGTGTAATAATCGCTTCACAGGAGGTATTCCGATCGTGTGACTCACACGTATGCGCAATGTATGTTTCAACATATCGACGAGTCGGACAATGGCAATGACAGATCAGAAATGCGAATACCTGCCACCAAAGCAAGCCATTGCCCGACTCGCCGATATGTTGAAACGTACATTGCGCATGCGTGTGAGTCACACGATCAGAATACCTCCACGGGTCGGTAACAATCAGTTAAACATTGTTTATTTGGTATTGGTACAAGTCTACCACAATGATCTTGAATCAAAAGAAGACGAGAACACTAGAACAAGTGTTTGATTTCTTCTACAACAGCTCAAAACTAGCCCAATAGTGAGTAGCCCAAAAATATTCCTAGACAAGTATTTCCCTAGTAAAATTAGGTCCATATTTTATTCCCACTGCTATCTATTCGGTCGCTTTTGCAGGAATGATTTATGCTTCCGAAAATGAACTAACTTGCATTATACGTATTACAGAATCCTCAAAGGACACCTTAACTTCTTTGCGAACTATTTTCTGCATCTACATCTCATCTTCCACCGGCGCATATATAATAAAATGTTCATTGCGCCATCAGAGTAATGGTTTTGTGAGCCGCGTTGTCAGATAGTTAGGTAGTAGTTCTATCGGGTTTCTTTTCTTGTTGCCTCCATTGTGTGTGCTTGAATAGATGTTTTTACTACCTGGTCGCTGTTTTCTCATTTTTATTAAAAAGACATTTACTTATTTCTATTAGAGAGATATTTCCTCACTTCTATCAGAGAGATATTTCCTTACTTCTATTAGAGAGATATTTCCTCACTTCTATCAGAGAGATATTTCCTTACTTCTATTAGAGAGATATTTCCTTACTTCTATTAGAGAGATATTTACCTAATCATTTCTACAAGAGAGAAAACATAAATTTTTTGAAATGTCCATAAATTAATTTTTATTTACTACAAGGAATTTACATTTGTTCTCGCCCTGAGAGAAGATAATGAGAGAGGTTACATCAAACCAAATTCTCTAGAATAATGAAATTGATTCGTCTCCCAATTCACATCGACAGGGCGGTTATTGCGGTAATGCAAAATTGGTACGACCGTGCGGTCTGCACGCATTTAATATGCCACTAAGGATTTCCCGTTTACATACGCTTTCATCCTCTATATCGGTTCAGCCAGACCACGCACATTCACCACTTATTACTGCCATCAAAATTGTTACGTCGTTTTACACGTACTGAACAGAAATGAAATAGGACAGAATGAAATACTGAATTATCGTTGTTAACTCAGTAATGATTTGGACTACTACTACTTAACTACTACTAGTACTACAACAACTACTACTACTATTACTACTACTACTACTACTACTACTACTATTACTACTACTACTACTACTACTACTACTACTACTACTACTACTACTACGACTATTACATCAACTTCTTCATTATTGTTTAGACAGATCTAAAATAGCGAAGCTGACGTCGTTAGGCCTATCGTACACCACTTTTAGTTTCCTCATGCTAATTGCAACAAAATTCTCGGCGAATATAGAACAGTCCCGGAAAGCGGGACTCGTAATTAAAAATTTAACACCCAGCCTTTTACCCTTATTCTCCCAGTTGGTTATCAATTTTATATTTTTTCTTCTATCTACATTCTCCATCGTCTTCCCAAAGATCGAATTATTCATGAGTTTGAAGAAATTTTTCACAACTTCTACTACTACAACTACTACTACTACTGCTACTACTACTACTACTATTACTATTACTACTAATACTACTACTATTACTACTATTACTACTAATACTACTACTACTACTACTACTACGACTACTACGACTTTCTCATATAGATAAACTACTACTAAAGAGAGTAAAATACTAAAACACATATAATGCAGCATGGCGTTATAAAATTTTTACTACGCTTTCAGGATGCTAATATTTAAATCAAAAGAGCGTATAAAATGAAACACATTGTTTTATACAATGAATAAAGACTTTAATCCAAGTTTACGTGACTTGAGCGAATAACCAATGCAGTGCATTGGTAATATAGAGAAATTTCAACTTATTAAACAAATACGGTATTAATAAAAACATCATAATAATTAAATTAATTGACATGCCTAAATTAATTATAATTATGTATTCCGAAAATGGGGACATCCTCTAAAGGAGATATAAACAGACACCTATATATATATTTCCTACATGTAAATTTGCATATTATGTGCTTTAGGCATGGACTACATTTATTTTCATGACGACAGCCCCACATTATATAGCGGCTCTTTTATATATTTGAACTAGCGATGGAAATCCGCTGTTGAAAATTACTCATGCATACCATCAACAATAATAATGCCCGCCGATTAGAGGTAATTACAATTGGAAATTTGTTGTGCGTTCGGATTAATCAAATGCAGGCGATGATTCCCGGATTCCATGTGCTAATCCACCCTTTTGCAAATTAGCTTGTTAAATAGCTGCGCTCTTGAGATTTTCTCTAAGTGAGTGCCTAATTAAGTTTATAAGTGGTAAGTGTATAAATAAATAAATTATTTAAGGTTTTTTTGACAAAATTTCACCCAAGTTCAGGCACACGCTCTTCTTTTTTAGTTATGCGATGAATAGAGTGTGCATAGCGTGAGTACTCCGTGGTCTAATTGGTAGAGTGTTGAGCTAGCATACAAGAGGACCCGAGCCCTACTCCAGCCGGCAGCAATGGGCTTTCCGTTTTCTAGTAATGCAGTAATGACATTCTTTAATGTTATTGGACGATGTACATTCAATGCTATTATTTCATCTCACCTAATCAAGTTTATAAGTATAAAATTTAATCACTTATAAAATTCTAATTTCCTATTGTAATTTCCTATTGTAATTTCTTATTGTAATTTCCTATTGTAATTTTATATTCTAATTTTATATTTTAACTTTACAGGAAATTAATATAGGAGTAATTAAGCGACGACCAACAGAGTTTAATGAAGCGGAAAAATGCACGCGTTCTTCGCTAATAAAAACGCCGTATCTCCTCCAGCAATTATTCAAATAAAGTGCACGGACGGCGACTCGAGCGACGCTCCAACAATTAAAACTTTCCCAAATGGAATAACCTAGTAAAAGCTCGAGCGCGGCAAGATTTAGCTTTTTCAGCGGCGCGTCGCGGCGCCCTTATGCGGACGCTAGGGTGTGAAATTGATTTTGCGATTATCAGCCGTCTGGATTGTCCTGGAACTGTTTTGCGAGTGAAAGAAAACGGGAATAAAAATGAATGTAAAAAAAAACAATATGAAAATAAGTACCTATGTACAAAATCTGAATAAAAGTAGTGTAAAAAAAGATATGTCACCATTTGGGTAGGTATTTGATTCAAAATTCAAAAGTACATCAAAATGGATGAAATACACAGCGAATGGACAAGATTGTAGCGACTCAGAAAGTTCTAAGTTCCAAGCTGATCAGGACTAATTTGGTTGTCATTATTTTTAACGGTCTGGACGTAATCCAGAAGGGCATAAAATAAATCATTCAGGGCCGAAGAGCGATGGGCCCGACAGTCAATTCCTGGAGAAAGACTGAAGTGCTGATGCCATAAAATTGATTCTGCTCTTGCGGTATGTGATTTTACGAGGCACATTTGTCCGGTGATTCGTCTTTGACTTTACTGTTTCCAGCGCGTCATACACAGTTTCCTTATAAATCGGTTGTTTCGACGGCTATAAAACCCTTAACGGGGAGACGAATCTGCTGTCTCGAAAACGAATCTCCCGTGAAACATTCCGGACAATCCGAATCGTTCCCTCGCAGTCGTCCTTTTTAGCGAGAAAGCAATCTGCTAGGACGTTTTTTTTTAAATTAAAACTATGTATTTGGTTAACTGAGGTCGGTATTCTGAAAGCACATTTACCCTCAGGGCGATTATTATACCAGAAAATTATTATGCGATTATTATACGAGAAAATAGAAAAGAGCTCATTAAAAAAGAGACACAAAAAGAGTAAGACAAAAAAAGAGTAAGACACAAAAGGGTAAAAAGAGTAAGACGCAAAAGGGTTAAAAGAAATATTTGTGAAAACTAGAAGATTTCTTACCTTTAGCCACCGGAGAAACTGCTATAAAGTTGACAAGCGCCGCCCCTGTTCCATGCCCCATCAGAGTCACCCTCTCGGGATCTCCCCCAAAAGCGGGAAGGTTCTCCCTAAGCCAATGTAGCCCTGCCACGAGGTCCATTAGGCCGAAGTTGCCCTGTGCACTTCCCTTAGCGCCTGTCTTCAGGAAACCTGCAAGAAACACAACTCGGTCATGTGGGGAAACCAAAACTCAATAGAGCAAACCAAATTTAATACATAAAGACCCGTACGTATATTGAAATACGGCTTGGGACCGATGGAGTGTGTTGGAGAAATTTTAGATAAAATGTGTATATGTAGTTTATGTATCTATATTTATATAACTATTTCTAAACTAGTACAGGTAGTTTATGTAAGTTAGAAAATGATAAAACTTCGAAATTATTTTAAAGTTTTATATAATTGAGTTGATGGCCGAGACCAGGCCAATATTTGAAACGTTATTGCGAGTTGCCTAATTCGAGAAACAAGTCCTGTAAAGACAAACTATCGAGACAGTACATGCATTAAGCGTTCTGTGCTGCTTATTTCCCAACTTGGGGATGTTTAATATGCAGATTATGTAATAGTTAACGCACTTAACCAACAAATTGAAATTAATTAACCCTGTGGTGTTCGCAACATCGCCGTAGCCGCCACTTGGAATAATTCTTACGCAGCCATACATATTCATGCTAGCTTCGAGTTGGGGTGAATGCACCCTTAATCTTATAGGGCTGACCAATAAGGATCAATTTTTATTCTTTCTGTTAAAATTTCTGTTAAAACTTCTGTTAAAATGTCTGTTAAACTGACTGTTGAAATCCCCATTAAAATATTCGTTTGATTCTCCGTCGATTGATTGCTAAGACCCTAACGCAAAGGAAACCCACCGAACTTAATCATCGCAAAGATAAAAAATGTTTTCAATTTAAAAAATCCTTCGCCTCAGAATTTTATGCGCGGAAATGTAATCATATCTGGGAGACGTGGATCTTTGTAAACAACTTATGCCGAAAATTACCTTTCATAAATTCGATGCGTCATTTCGGAGATTATTTACAAGCACTTAAAACCTTAGGCGCACGAATCCTTCATATCTGATGGGTTTTAGATTTGTTTGGTTTTCGAGTTTATTGCGCTGGATGGGGTGTTGCTGAGAGGTGAATTAATGTTTAGTTCATTGGATTAAACAGTTTTTTATTTATTTTTTTATTTATGTTTATTTATTTTTTATATATTATTTAATATTATATATTGTTTACTTTATTTTTCCACCTTATACCTAAAGAATCCTGGGTTAAAATAAAGCACAAATATGATTTTTTTTGTGAAAAATGTCGTAGGTAGGTACCTCCATACAGGAGGGACTTATCAGCCTTTCCACTCTGCTAGCATTCTGTGTATAAAGCAAACTACATTAAATTTGTTATCTGCAACTTATGTAGATGGGCATATGTATATTTTATCGGCTCGCTGCGGCCTGGATGGCTCGAATAAATTCCTGATCATGGTTCCCGGTAAATCTCGTAAAGACCCGCGAGTAATGGGTCTGTTTAGTCCGCCGGCTCTCGAAGAAGCTCCCTCTTTATGACCTACTTGTACTTACAAAATATTCTTCTGTTTTTGTTGCCCTGCGCGCATTTATCTTCCCTTCTGTGCGCTCTCCTCCTTTTAGTTTATTTATACATTCACCAACCGCGAAAACTCTGCTCTCTGTGTCCTTAGATATCCTTCAGGATAGATCCACATACGAGATACACACATACATGCACACATACACCACACATACACACACACACATACACCACACATACACACACACACATACACACCACACATACACACACATACACACCACACATACACACACATACACACCACACATACACACACACATACACCACACATACACACACACATACACCACACATACACACACACACATACACCACACATGCACTCGCAAGGACGATATATAAGGATGAGGTTTAAAACCCAAAAGTAATAAAACAAAAAGGAGCAACCGACAGTGAAGAGCGAGGGTTGCGAGTGCGAGCGGTGCCGCGAAATGACAAATATTAATGGAAATTGCGCGAACGAAAACTATATAGGAAACTAGTTTCCAAGTAAGTGTACAAAAGTAACTTTTTCACTTATATTGGACAGAAAAGCCAAATAAACCAACTTTTAAATCGATTTCTCTCATATGAGGGAAGCTTTCTTAACTTTATGGCGCGCATTCTTCAACTTGCCTGTGTACTTTTAATCTGCGCCGAGAGAAGAGATTACAAATAAATTTATGTAATCTAGTTTCAGCAAATTGTGAAGCTATAGCTTGTGTATACACAAGCATAGTAAAATTGCAGAGGTAGTTTTGCAGAAGTGTATTTTTATGCATTATGGCCGGAACAATGGCGTCCTACGTTAGCGGGTTTCCCCTGCTAGTTAGGTGTTAACTCTAAGATGTAAAACACACATTGACCGCTCTAATTTCAATAGATTTGCCCCGGCGATGGTGAACAATAAAAGATACAACTCTTACCGGTCAGGTCACCTTTTTGCACTGGCTATACACTACCAATTACATACTCTAGCCTTCTGTGTGAACGAATATCACGCTTTGGCCGCACCCCCTCAAGCCTCCGTTAAGTGAAAGAGACCTGCAATAGATGATTAGCGTCCCGCAAGGACGATTGCCGTCGTACACCTGACTAACCCCGTACTCTCATTCGCCGACTATCGCGGGAACACAAAGCACTAGTAGCGGCGTTTCGGGGATCCACTCTGCACTAGCACCTCAGCAGCAGCCACATTAGCGACTTACACGCCCGGGGGCGGAAAGCTGGGGCAATGCCTGCCGCAAGTCGCTATACAGTTAGACCACAAGAAAAAGCAAGCAGCGACACCTACCCCTAGCTATCGACTCGATTCTCTTGGCCGAGAGAACTGTCCGACAGCAAGAAAGACAGGCTCGACGCCGTGCTCCTTGATGACACCTCATTCGAATTACAATAGACGTTCGGGTCAGAAGCTAAGTGAATCGCGAACTAGCAAAAGAAGATCGAGAATGCACCAAGCAGCTCTCTTTCAACCATCTATCTCTCTACTATCGTCTCTACTATCGTCATCTCTACTCTCGTCATCGACGGCCGGATATCGACTATCTCTTCAGCGAGGGTGTAGGTGACTTTTATGGTATCGGTTCGGCGGTGGAGGTGCAGATGTAGATACAGCTGGGCCTAAAGACATTGCATCTTATCGAAGGTTATTAATATTAGGCCCCAAAATCTGTCCGCCGCAATATGTCTATTTTATTATTTTACTCGGGTTTTTTTTATAAATGTAGTTATCTTTAGATATTTTTAGCTCCTTCAGGATTAAAGCCGAGGATTAATCCTTCCGCGAAGGTACGCTGTTATTGTTGATAGTACATAGCGGCAATAGGGAAAGTTTGATAGCTAAGTGTACAGAGCACATAGCTGAGAGCTCTGGCGTGTCGAGCGAGAGATAAAGCCCGAGCCACATCAAATAGAATTTCATATGCCCGGAACATCATCCGGGCTGTTATTATGCACGAACACGACTCTCCATACATATTTCACGTCCGACATCGGCTCAAATGACTCTTTCAGGACAATTCATCAAACTGTTTGTCCATGAAATGTACGTGGAATCACCGTTTTAAACGTGTCCCCCATTTTCGGATTTTTCGCCGCTGGACAGTTTGTCACTATTTCATTGGAGGCGATCCCTATTGCCCATATCGTTAGCAATCGCTTTTTCAAAACGTGTTGTAATGAAGAGGGGGAATTATTGTTATGTGGAAAAGAACGTCTCTATCCTATTGGAAAAAATTTACTGCATTAAGTGGTGGACAATATGTTCTAAATATATAAATATGTTCTAAATATTGTGACGGCCCGGGGGATGCTTACATATTTTGTAAACAAGTGGGGCTTAAGGGAATATCTCAAAAGCTAAAATGGCGGGAGATTCCAATAATCATTCCCGATTTTAATTGGGCGAAGACATTAATTAATTTATTACCTGTGATCGTCTATCGTAGGTAGGACCCATGTGTTACGTTGTGTTCGTAGAAATCAGAATTCCTAGGCTAATTCGTCACGTCAATAAATCGCTGCCAATAAGGCGAGGGCTAGTGATGAGAGGTAGAGAGACGGCGAGACACATCCGAATGAGAGAGAGAGAGAGTGAGATATGTCACCAACCACATGAAACATGCCACATGTGGCATACGTTAAAGTCCTCAATATATAAATATATACATATATAAACATGTTCTAATTCAAAATTATTGCTATAGAATAGTCAAGGACATATTATTGCTATAGTAGTATCAAGGACTACATATTCACTTGTACTTTTTGAGTGCCATGTTCAACCTATAGATGATGTGCAATCTTTAAAAAATACCTATAAGTAATGTGCAATCTTTTTCCAGGAGCACTAAACTTTCTTCCAAATTCTTCGGAGCGCACTTTGCTGTCTAGCTCTATTCCAGAGGTAAACGAAGTTATAAATAATTTATGAGATCTCGATATATCCCGGCATGATTAAATGGGGAACAGTGTACAATTTTTTCCCGAGTTATTACAGCGGGGGATGGAGCCGAAGAAGATTTATTGGGGGCGGCGCAGGGGGCAAAATTTTGAATTAATCGATTCTGCCCCCGTTTCTCGTTCCAATATATCTATAACTAATGTAGAGGGGCGCAGCCCTAAATATTTATAAAGCGCATGCAGGCGCTGCCAACTCGTTCTGTAGCAGAATGTTATAAAATTAAAAATTACGTATTCTATATGTTGTGTATATAAAGTTATGATAATACTGAGAACCTGATTCATAACACAGGATAACAAAAAATTAATTATTTGTAAATTTTTGTTTCAATTAAATTAGTTTGTTACCAAGAGAATTGCACGATTTTGCACACGAACACTGTTCTGATCTTGTAAAGTCTGTTTTATGAAAATTATATCTATAAAAAATTATATCTGTAGAAAATGTAATATTTATAAAAAAATTATATCTGTAAAAAATGTAATATCTATGAGGAAGATATTTATAAAAAGTGTTATATCTATAAAAATAAATACATGCCAGAAAATAAATAGAAATGTCACCGGAACGTTTACCTCTAAAGAGACGCCCATTTCCCGGGCTCAAATGAATTTTATTGAAAAAACGCGCGCGGCCCCCTGCGATCGCTGCTGAAAAGAATTTGAAATGGCCCCGTTTCCACGCACAATCGTTATTGAAGGTAAATATAAGGGGAGGTTTTCACGTCGAACTACTGTCGTAAATGCAAAAGGAAATATATTATTTATTGCGGGTGGGGGCTGCGCTCGACTAATTCAGACTCTCGCTTAGGGGCTCACCGTCACTTTTTCAGAATATATTAAAAAATGACATATCGATAAATACACAAATATAAATGAGTAAATAACGAAATAAAAATAAAGATACAGAAACAAAACTAAAGATACAGAAACAAAACTAAAGATACAGAAACAAAACTAAAGATACAGAAACAAAACTAAAGATACAGAAACAAAATTAAATATTGTAATGGTCCAATTTTCCGGGATTATAACAGTTCAAAGGAGTCTAGGTAGCTTCTCCCTCACTGGGTTCCGCGGGATCTATTAAGATGTGCGATTTATCGACCTTTCTTATGTTCCACTGCTTGTCGGCTAATATCGAAGGGTTGATTAGTACGCTCGGTTTATGAGATCTTGCTGATAACAGAGGAAGAAGCGTACCACCAAAGGCAGAGTTGATCCCTTTATTTTCGCTTTAATATCTCGTGCGTACGACGATGTATTGGAGTTAAAATTAAGATTTCAACAAAGGCTTACGTACAAACGACATTATTTGCTAACATTAAAATAGGGTTGTCTCACATTTAAATAAGCAAAACAAATTCAGACTAAGCCACGTAAGGCTTTTCCGTCCCACACAGCCCTCTGTGACTGCAATTCGATACGTTTGGGGCGGTCCCTGCTGCTTGTTATTTCGGTCAAAGGCAACATTAATTCTTGCGTGAAACTTTATATATTCGCGTTTAGGTTTCTTAAGTTATCTGTTTGTACATTACCTGATTATAGGGATTAGTTAGCTCCATAAGTGCATTTTCTATTGACTTATTTGTATTTGATAATTTCGTTAATCTTGCGAGATATCCTTGTAATTTGTACATTGTTTGTATTTATTTTATGCCGTTTGTCTCAATAGACGTCTGAAACCTGTACGTGTTTCAATTGTTCAATTCCCTTCACTCGTAAACAGAGAGTTTGTTGCTAAAGCAAGAACCAATCAGTCACCGAGCTGTACTTAACGTAAAGAATTGGGTACTACATCTTCACTTCGTAATAAAGTCCTAACCCTTTTATTTGACGATCATGCCTAAAGCGACGACCATGTATTAATTACTAAGAATACAAATAACTCAAATTTAGTCCCGTTACAATATACAGAAACAAAACTAAAGATACTGAAACAAAACTGAAGATACAGTAACAAAACTAACGATACAGAAACAAAAATCAAGATAAAGATGTAAAAATAAATGAAGATAAAGAAACAATCATTAATAAATGAATTCTTTTAAATTGGTTAGTATTTCTGTTTCCTGTGCAATAAATCCAATTCCGTACCGCGACCGCAGTCCGCAGAGCAAATAGAAGCAAGCCCGGAACCAGCTTAATTAAAGTTAAATTTCAAATTAAAGTAAAACAGCTCAGAGTCGCAAGTATCGCGCCTCTATGCTCCTAATTAATTCAATTACATTGTTGACAAGACTCCGAGTTCATTTGTGGAGCCATTTCAGCTGAGATTGGGCTCGAAAGTGAAATAAAGGCCCTCTTTAGTCTATCTATGCACTAGCGCTGATGTGTATGGAGGGAAACGAGGCTAAGTTGGCAGCAACTCATCAGAAAGAAATCCTGGAATCTATGTCGTTCGAATATTTTACGTCTCGTAATGCCTCTCGGTTTTTAGGAGTCCTGTCGTCGCAGTACATAATTCTGAACGTTCCCCAAAGACAAATAACAGGATTTTCCTTTACATCATCCAGAAAGTATGGCACGAAAAAGGGAAATAGCGTTCATTTTTAAATCATGTTAGATGGTTGCGAGACATGCCGGCTCCGCGTCTTATAAAATAAAACTACCCCGCTCTATTTTTGTAATATTCATCCCTTCTTGGGAGGGTTGGTGCGCTGAATATTCAGGGGATGCCGCGTCGATATGTGGGCTAGAAAGGGGCTAAGATTAGAGGTCATCAAGATGAAGGACGAACGAGAAATTTTTCTCTTCGAAGAAGAGTTTCCTTTACAAAATTGAGTCTTCCTTTTCGACATAGAATTTTGGTTTTCAAAATAGAGTTTTCCTTTTCAAAATAGAGTTTTCCTTTTCAAAATTGAGTTTCTTTTTCAAAATAGAGTTTTCCCTTTCAAAATAGTTTTGTTTTAAAATAGAGTTTTCCTTTTCAAAATAGAGTTTTCCTTTTCAAAATAGAGTTTTCCTTTTCAAAATAGAATTTTCCTTTTCAAAGTAGAGTTGTTCACATTCGAGACTAGCAGAGCCAACAGGTGAAAACGGCTCGTTATTACTTAGTCGGGTTTAATGTCGCCGTTCCAAAGTTTATATCTAATTTCATTTTGTTCCTCTTCTTAGACATATCTCATTCCACTTTAAAGTGATTTAATCAGTGTGTCTTAAATACCCAGACAGATTAAATTTTACGGGTTTACTTTGCGAGGCCCCGCTGATGTAATAATTAGATTGCTCCAGGAAAGTTAGAAGCTTGAGTCTTGGCCCTGGGCAACCCTTATGACTTGGGGAATGGGGTTAGCACAGGTAACCTAACTCGTACGCGAGGTGACTTACAATCCAGGAAATTACAATACTTATTATTATTATTAACGGTAATCGTATTAATGGTAATCGTATTAATGGTAATCGTATTAATGGTAATCGTATTAATGGTAATCGTATTAGAACTCTTAAGAGTTGACAGATTACCTACTTGTATGCTACTAAATCGAACCTTTTGCTAAAGTCATGATTTTCTCGTTCCACATAGATGCTGATTGCCCCATTAGAACAGCGACTAGAGCATCATTAGAATTGTTAGCATGAAGTTGTGCAGCCGTTTGTGCAGCATTGAATCGCAGAATTCCAAGAAATTAGCCCTGCAAGTGAGCGTGTCAAATGTTGTCAAGACTCGGAACAGGTTTGTTGCATCAGCCCGTTCCCAAGGTGGGCGACAAAGACCCGAAAGTTTTAATTAGAGCTCCGAGAGAATGCACCCGTAATTCCTCTCCCTTGCAAGTTTATGATAGCAATGCTGCGAGACAAAGTGACAGCTCCGAATGCAAACTTTGTCGCCGCCATTAGTCTCCCCTGCGATGCATTTGCGAGTCCTCTGCGAGTTAAGCGCTCCTTTCACTTAATCGTCACTGCTTTAGGTGCGCTACTTTGCTGTAAATATTACTTAAATTGGATCTTCATTGCATAAGTACTTGCCACTCTGCGAGCTGGCCATGTTCCGCGTCCTTTCTGGGTAAGTGTCCATTGATTTCCTGGATTGGGTCTACTCAGGTTCCTACAATACATGCATTGTATGATAATTGGACCAAACAACCAAGTGCAATCTAATCGAGCTCCTTCCGAAGGCGCTGATATAACAGCTCAAAGTTTCTCTCTCACTGGGTTCCGCTGGGTTTACTAAATTGTGCGATTTATCGACCTTTCCTATGTTCCGCCGCTTGACGGCTGATATCGAAGGGTTGAGCTATACCCTGACAAGCGTAGGATAATCCAGTTTGGCCTAGGACAAGCTAGTTTGGTCTGAAATCGGGTTTGGCCGGTAACATACATACATTCTTCACACCTATTAAAATTTCCGCTTTAGAATTTCAATTTGAGGATTTGTTCGACCGAATTTCATCGAATACACTTCAACAAGAACATTTAATTGAATATCTTTAATTGAATATCTTTAATTGAACATCCTTAATTGAATGTATTTAATTGAATAGGTACATTCAATTCAATTAATTGTATTTAATGCATTCAATTGTATTAATTTGATGCATTTACTCGAATTACTTTAATGCATTAATTGAATTACTTTAATGCATTAATTGAATTATTTAAATGCATTAACTGAATTATTTAAATGCATTAATTGAATTATTTAAATGCATTAATTGAATTAATTTAATGCATTTGCCAGAAATAATTAAATCTAGTGCATTTATAGAAAAGCTTCAACGCTCGCCATTCGCAATTTGCGTGAGTAAGTCCCTCGCCTGAGCCATACGAACGTATGCAGAAACGAGGTGGCGATGGCCGAGCTCTTTCATCCTTTATGGCAAACTCACCTAAAACTCCGAGTCTGAAATTGATTGTGACGACGATTACTTTCCCGGATGAAGCCAAGACAGTTCCGTCGTACGGATTTCCAGAATTCCATTCGTAGCTCTCTCCATGGACGTACACTATACAAGGAAGCGGACTGGGCTCTGGTTCACCATTCCCTGAAACAAATAGAGAAATAAGTCTAACGCCAACTTCAACCCAAGCAACAATTTTGGTCGAGAATACCTACGTTATAATAGACCAATTTAGAGCTTAGCGAACTAACCAATGTGGTTAGAGTTTACCATGAAAATACGACGAAATGTCGACAATGGGGAATAAAATGGAAGCAAATTTAATGTAATATCGAAGGCTATAAAGCAAATTGGAGTTCATAGTCAAAGTTAAATATCCCTGATATACAGGGTGGTCCATGTCTCCTGATACGTGCAAATATCGGACAAGCGAATAATGTTAAAGACATATGGTTTTAAATATAATTTAACGGAATACATCATCTTTTCTACCATCTCCGGCTTGTATTCATTATTATGAGTCATTTATTTTATTATGCTCATTTCCTTTGTATAATTCTGTTGGTTTAAGGGTGTGTTTAGTAATCTATGTATATAACCTTGAAAAGAAGCATACTTGTGTTTATAGTAGTGTTTTGAATTTACTGATTTTAGTGTTCTTGAAGCAGTCCCAAGCAGTTCCAAGCAACCTTGATCAGTTAGTAGCCAATGGGGTTTAGAGAAATTTTGCGACCTCTCTGGGTGAGTGTCCATTGATTGCTTTGATTGGGTCTACTCAGGTTCCTACAATACATGCATTGTATGATAATTGGACCAGACAATCAAAGGTAATCTAATAGAGCTCATTCCGAAGGCGCTGATATAACAGTTCAAAGGAGTCTGGGTAGCTTCTCCCTCACTGGGTTCCGCGGGATCTACTAAGCTGTGCGATTTATCGACCTTTCCTATGTTCCACCGCTTGTCGACTGATATCGAAGGGTTGATTAGTACGCTCAGTTTATGAGATCTTGCTGATAACAGAGGGAGAAGCGTACCACCAAAGGCAGAGTTGATCCCTTTATTTTCGCTTTAATATCTCGTGCGTACGGCGATGTATTGGAGTTAAAATTCAACAAAGGCTTACGTACAAACGACATTATTTGCTAACATTAAAATAGGGTTGTCTCACATTTAAATAAGCAAAACAAATCCAGAATAAACCAGGTAGGGCCTTTCCGTTCCAGCCAGTCATCTGTAACTGCAATTCGATACGTTTGGGGCCGGTCCCTGCTGTTTAAGATTTTTTTAGTTTGAGGGTCTTTACTTTATGTTTTTTTTAAGATCTTTATTTTAAAGTTGTTTATTTTAATGTTCTTTATTTGAATGTTCTTTATTTGAAAGTTCTTTATTTGAATGTTCTTTATTTTAAAGTTCTTTATTTTAAAGTTCTTTATTTTAAAGTTCTTTATTTTAAAGTTCTTTATTTTAAAGTCCTTATTTTAAAGTCCTTTATTTTAAAGTTCTTTATTTTAAAGTTTTTTCCTTGAAAGTTCTTTATTTTAAAGTTCTTTACTTGAAAGTTTTTTCCTTGAAAGTTCGTTATTTTAAAGTTTTTTTATTTCAAGGTTTTATACTCTAAGATCCCTTTTAAAACTTTTATACCCCAAATTTCTTAAGCAATATGAAATTAGCGATTCAGGCCGGCCAAAATTTTACGCCCCCTTTAATAGTGCAATAAATTCGCGGAACGGGGCCTTAAAATTTATCCCTGCATAACTCGCATATCGCGCTCAGCCCTGGCGGGATATTCGGTCCAAATAATGAATTTTTAATACACTGTCATTAAAGAAAGATCTGGACCGTTCGAGGACTACTCGTCCTTATCGGAGACCGTGAAAGTAAAGTCGTAAACAATGTCCCGGAAGTTTTAATTACTTCCGGCAGATGATTCTAACGAAGCCCAGCATTTTTCTTTGAAAATTTCAAGATTATTTGTGTCTATTATATATTATTATTAAGCTATTATGTACCGACAAATATTGTGCACAACATTATTTAAAACCAGTAAATTAACGTTGCGTTTTTATTAACCTGTGATATAAACATATGAATAAGTTATTTACTGTTTCCTGTATGTAATATGTAAAACGATATTAATGTAAGCTCATGCACGAATTAAAATTACGAACTAAACTTATGAAATGAGATTATAAAATTAAATGTCAAATGAAATTAAATTTCAAATGATATTAAATTTGAAATGATATTCAATTTGAAATGATATTAAATTAGAAATGATATTAAATTTGAAATGATATTCAATTTGAAATGATATTAAATTTGAAATGAAATTAAATTAGAAATGATATTATGAAATTCAATGTTGAAAGTAAATTACAAAACTCACTTCGCGGTACAACCAGTGTTAAATAAATAACCACCCGAGTGAATAAGTATAAATATACACAAATAACTGAATGGGAAAATAAGCAAACAATAAACAGACAAACGAGTAAATAATAAACGAGCAAATAAACAAGGTGTGAAGTGTAATTGCGATCTGACAAATATATTATTGTAGAACATGCGTTTGTTTCAATATGTAGTTTTGTTCCAATAACAGGTTTATTCCTATAATGGGTCTATTCCTATAATAGGTTTATTCCTATAATGTGTTTATTCCTATAATGTGTTTATTCCAATAACATGTTTATTCCAAAAATAACTTTACCCCATAATAGTTTTATTACAGAAATAGATTCATCCCAATATGTACAAGTTACGCCATTACAGGTACACACAATACGTATTTATAACAACTTGTGCTCGTGTATTAATTAGATAAATAATGAGCGGATGAGACTGCCAGTGATTCTATTTATTCAGCGGTTTATTCTAAATAATGTCCTTTGAAAGGACCGAGAAATGGAGATGCAGCTGCGGTAATTGAAGAATGGCAGTTTGCGAGCGTTTGCAGCAATTTCCGCCAATTCGGATTCCATTTTTGCCCGATAATTACCTTCGCTTTGTGTTTAACGAATGAGATGTCGGGATGGGAAAGGAAGGATAAGGAGTAAACAAACAATTTCCTCCATTACTTCCAGCGGGGCGCTCTGGGACTATGTCCCGGGGAGGATTTTTAATAAGGACGTTGCGAAATGGGTATTGCTGATTGATGCGGTTTGTTAGTACCTATATTGTAATAAAAACAAAAACACTTTTCGTCTTTTTATTTTCCTTTTAGTAGCACCCAAATAAAAAAGTCGATCGAATTACTCGTCTTATGTTTGTCCAAATGTTCCATAAGTTCACCGCACATTACGCCGTGTTAATATGTAAAAGTATTCGATAATATGACATACACAATAACATACAAAACTATCAGTAAGGGGCAAAAGTACAGTAAATTACAAGCGGTACCAAAATGGCGCCAGAACAATGGCGTTCTACGCTAGCGGGTTTCCCATACTAGCTTAATGTTAACTCTAAGAGGTAAAACACACATTGACCGCTCTAATTTCAACAGATTTGCCCGTCGCGATGGTGAAGAATAAAAGATACAACTCTTACCGGTCAGGCCACCCTTTTACACTGGCTATACACTTCCAGCTACCTGTTCTGGTCTTCTGTGTGAACGAAAGTCACGCTTTGACCGCACCCCCTCAAGCCTCCGTTAAGTGAAAGAGACCTGCAACAGATGATTAGCGTCCCGCAAGGACGATTGCCGTCGTACACCTGACCCCACACTCGCATTCGCCGACTATCGCGGGAACACAAAGCAATAGTAGCGGTGTTTCGGGGATCCACTTTGCACTAGTACCTCAGTCGGTATAGACCACAGGAAAACGCAAACAGCGACACCAGCCCCTAGCTATCGACTCGATTCTCTCGAGAGAACTGTCCGACAGCAAGAAAGACAGGCTCGACGCCGTGCTCCTTGATGACCATCAGGAACAATCCGACGGATACGGTCTCGAATTATATACCAGCTGACTCTCTTGTACAACTAAGATCAACGCGCTCTCCGGCGGATGATTCCTATGAGTTGTACAAGCTGAGCGCGGCAATACTTTCCAGGACACCTCCTTCGAATTACAACAGACGTTCGGGTCAGCTCTCTTTCAACCATCTATACACTCTTTATCGTCATCGATGGCCGGCCATCGACTATCTCTTCAGCGAGGGCGTAGGTGGCTTTTATGGTATCTCTTCAGCGAGGACATCGGTGGCTTTTATGGTATTGCTTCTCCGGTGGAGGTGGACCTTGTTGCGTCACTCGTCAGGTCGAAACTCGTCTTTGCTTCATTTCGCGGAATAGTAAAAAAACGGACCGCAAAGATGCAGAATCTAGCATTCACTAGCGGCCAAAGCGGAAGAACCGAGCGAATGTGTAAGACAACACCTTGTACAAGTGTACAAAAGTTATGATGAGGACAAATTATTTATTTTGTTGCTTGGCTATCATGTTAAACAAAGGCAGCGTGCCCTAGTCCCAGTCTTCGTTATGCATAACAATACCACAAAATTTTCTAAATAAAATAGGAGCCTTTGGCCGGATTTAAGCAACATGACAACAAAAGTCCCGAAGGAACCATTTGGGACGTGGCATACGTAACTAGATGGGCGGGGGCGCTAAGGGGCGAGGGAGTTCAGGGGCGAGGGGGCTCACGGACGAGGGAGCTAAAGGGGCGAGGGAGCTAAAGGGGAGGCCATCTTTGACGTCATCCGGAAAAAAGACACCGAAAGGGATAATATGACGGAGCCACTGTGCCACGGGCCGACATCATTAATTCTGGATGAATCTGCGAACCGGCGTGTTTGGATTCAAATTCAAATAATGCAGTTTATTGCCTGAATACAAAAATGCGGAGCCCTACCGAGACTGAATATTAAATGGGGCCGTGATGCACCGAGCGGGATATGTAAATACATTTACTATCATAAAAACACGTTTGATGGGGCATAAATTCCTGTCAGTTGCACGGGGATGGGCTCATAATTCGCGCGAATGTACAGAAGGGTAAATCGCGGGGGTAATTAGGTAGCTGGTTTATAATTAGCGCAGCTGAATCAAAGCATTTCATGATGTCACTTGTGATTATTACGGCCCAATTAGGATTTCAAACGGCATGAACCGACTCATTTGCGACGGCACTCATTGCGAACACACCGAAAAAATTTTTATTTAATAAAGGAGGAAAGTCTTCTCTGCGTGCCAAACGGATAAAAGAGGGTTAAAAAAGTGGAGGAAACTTATTCGCATAACTCCAACTTTAGCTGCATAACTCCAACTTTAGCTGCACAACTCCAACTTTAGCTGCATAAAAAAACTTTAGCATAAAAAAAACTTTAACATAAATTTAACTACAGCATAAATCCAACTTTAGCACGAATCTCACTTTAGCACGAATCCAAATTTAGCATCCAAGTTTAGCATTCAAGTTTAGCATTCAAGTTTAGCATTCAAGTTTAGCATTCAAGTTTAGCATCCAAGTTTAGCATCCAAGTTTGGCATCCAAGTTTAGCATCCAAGTTTAGCATCCAAGTTTAGCATCCAAGTTTAGCATCCAAGTTTAGCATGAATCGCCTAGGTGTATGCGGCCAATGAAACACTTTAAAAAAGTTCCCGTCTCGCGAAACTCATTCAAACAAGCAACGGCACTCCCTTAAGTTCGAATACCTCTAATTCTAATTTACAGCGTGTTAGTCCTGAGCTCGGGCCATTCGGAAGTTTTACACTGGCATTCCCAACTTTTTCATGGAGCTGTTCTCCTACGACTATTTTAGCATAAATATCGCGGCGCTGCATTAACAAGTTCACCCCGACGACTCAACGACGTCATAAAATCTCAACCGACCCGCTTTCCGGGAAATCCCGCGAAAATAACCTCCCGTGCCAACAAATCCATTTTCAAACTTCCACGTCGAGTCGCGTTTTTTGCCTGCTCGAGATTTGCTGAGACTAGTATAAATATCCGTGCACGTACCTACGCCTAGATTCACATTAAATGTCCTAATAATAATGTTCGAGACGAAAATTGTTAAAAATGCGCAAACCACATTCAAATATATATTTTCTCTTTGCAAGAAAATGATTTAGTTAATATAGATCAGAAGTAGAAGAGATGGCAGGCCAACGCAAATCAATTAAGTTGATGCAGGAATTAATGTTTGCCTATGACCAAATACCAAGCCGCATAGGGCGTAACTGCAGCCGGTCGGCCTAACGTACCGAATTGCAGTCACAGCAGTGGTGCTGTCCGGGACAAAAGGGGCTGCTACCTAATTATTCCGTATTGGTGTGAGTTATTTAAATAAGAGAAAACCCCTAATTGATGTTAGCAATTTGTGTCGTTTGTACGTAAGCCTTTGTTGGCACTTTAACCTTAATACATCGTCGTACGCACGAGATATTAAAGCGAAAATCAAGTGGACAACTCTATCTTTGGTGGTACGCTTCATTCTCTGTCATCAGTAAGATCTCATAAATTGAGCGGACTAATCAACCCTTCGATATCAGCTGACAAGCGGTGGAACATAGGAAAGGTCGATAAATCGCACGGCTTAGTAAATCCCGCAGAACCCAGTGAGGGAGAAGCTACCCAGACTCCTTTGAACTGTTATATCAGCGCCTTCGGAATGAGCTCGACTAAATTGCACTTGGTTGTCTGGTTCAATTATCATACAATGCATGTATTGTAGGAACCTGAGTACACCCAATCAAAACAATCAATGGACACTAAAGTTATGATGAAACTGTGACGAACCCGTCTTTCGGTGCCGGGATTCGCGACGATACAAAAGTTGCTCACGAAGAGCGCCCACGGGTAGCACACTAATTAATGAGGATTAAATTCTATATATCTCGGGCGCCACGTTATTTTGGAGATGAATAACGAAACTCTGGTAAGACTTAACTGACTATATTGAACAAGTCGAAGAAATGCAAGGTACAGACAGTATACAATACTTCAGGAAAATTAGATAACACAAAATAAGTCAATATTTCGGTATTAGCAAAAGTACTCGCTTAGAAAAGCAATGGAGCTGGCTACACGGGCGTAGGGCTCAAACACAACCTTCTCACACACTCGAGTGGCCCAAAATCCCTCGAATGGCTCAACTAGGAGTTAGGAAGCGGAAAACTTGGATTCCAAGGACATCGGTTTCTGTCACGGATGCACGCTACTGCTTGTGCAAGGCTGCATAATACTCAATCATTCGACAGGAAGAACTGGGCATTGTGAGCGAAGTTTGGATATTGACCAGGACTTCAGGAATACAGGCGGAAGCTCAGATATTATCGTGAGCGGACAGTGGTACTCAATTGCACATTGCATTCAATTACGTGCTGGTTAAGCACGATCGTACCAGCGGCACGTGAGGTACAAGTACAAATATCTGCACTCTGGTTGATTCTAGAAAGACTTTACAGAATCATATTTAATTATTTGCCAGACCTAACGCAACGGTTAAAGCACAATTCCGTGCGCTGATGCTCAGCCTTGTACGGTTTATCTGCACAACTGGAAATAGTGCAAATTGCGAAACATCTAAGTGAAAATTTAGATTCAAAGCTGCACGACTGGGATTCTAATACATTTCTGTACGGCTGTAGATCTCAGTCATGCACAAATAACTGCGCATCAGGACGATTAGTAAGAAAGTACATTTCTGCACATCTGGCAAAGTTGCACGTTGTTAAAGCAAAAATTCTACATATGTAGCTCTCGTTACCTAAGAATCGGCTGGTGGTCGTTTCACGGAGTTACGTCAGGCGATTCAGCAAAGACAACAAGTAAACTTGAAATATGAAAAATGAAATAACTTTAATTTAATATTTTTACAACACGGATAAGATCGGAGACAGGCCAAATCCCGAAATTGACTAAGTACTGATATTTAGAAATGCATTGTCAGACCGGTGGTTAAGTTCTCGAAATAAATTCGTCGGAAATTTGGGCGGCGGACTAATTACGAGATTACGGCGACGGAAATTCGGTTACGGACGGAGTACAGCGGTCTGGTCTACTGGTGCTGGAGTTGATTCGGAATACCAAGTACTAAGTGTCAGGATCAGGTGTGCACGGAACTATATAGGCTCGGTCTAGGCTGGAGAGGACAAATCCCTACCACCGGACATGCGCGAGGTTTGGAAGTGGTTAATGACAACTTACGGCTAACATTAAAAAGTAAAGCAAGAAAGGTCACTAGTAACAAAAAAGGATATAAACAAAATGCGTTTTCCCGGACTTGTAACGAAAAGCGGATATTTTCCAGGACGCTTCGTTACAAAACCATCAAAAAACAAATGTTTTGAAAATAAATTTAAGAATAACCACAAGTTGTTATACAGCAGAACTGGAGCATCCAGGGTTAATTACAACGCGGAGGCCTTCGCGGGGATCCCCAGAAGTGAGCAAGTGTTAGCCCAGCCCCTTCCCATAGAAATAAGTTAATTACGAGAGAGCCACTAGGCCCCTTTGGAAGTTTATGCAAAGTGCGCCGGGTTCGGTGTTTGAGTCTTTATGTTACGATGGCTCTGGGATCGATGCAGAGTATAGGTAATATCCTCGGGGAAGCTGTTTCATCAGGGTCGTGTGAAATATTCAAACGAACAGGTACATGTGATTTTAGGGGGTTCAGGGGAGCGAAAAACGTGCCCTGAAAACAATATCCTGCGAGCATTAAACATTAATGTATGGATCTAATAAAATCAGTGCAGCGTGCTTTCGGCTCACGAATTCGCGAGGACACAAAAGGGAGAAGTTAATTAAATATCCTGCTATTTCAAATTTGCCCCCTAAGGTAATATTATGAATTATAAGTAATATTATTAATAATGAGTAATATTATTAATAGTGAGTAATATTATGAACAATAAGTTCCCTTTTCTGAGAACGTATATCAAACAATCGCCATTCCTACTCAAATTACTAAAACGCCATTGTCTCACAAGTTTTCCCTTTTTCCCCCGTTTATCGCAGGGCGAAGGAAATATATTTCTGCCCTTATGTAATCTGGAAATAAACCATCTAATGTAATTTGGGCAAGACATACATTACGCTTAATGGGATAACGCGGTTCTTACGGAATTTCAAAACTGCGGTTGCAAAGACTTTAGACGTAAATTCCGGGGAACTCCGGAAAATGGGACGGTTGCTGAATTTTTCATTTCAAAATGTGTTTGGCCGGCTTTCGGATGCGATTAGCGGGGAAGTTGTAGACGATCCATCACCTTTTAATTGCAGTATCTTCTTATAGTTGCAGTATCTTCTTATAGTTGCAGTATCTTCTTATAGTTGCAGTATCTTCTTATAGTTGCAGTATCTTCTTATAGTTGCAACTTTCAGCAAATTCTCTTAAGAGCGTTGCTTACCGAAACAAAACATTTGTGTAAAATTTCTCGAAAACTATAAGAGCCACCGACACCGTTGTTTCACCCTAAGTTTCTAATTTTCATTCTACATGCCTCTACAGAGCATTTTTTTTTTGTAAATTATTCAAACAAAATATTTAGTTTTCTAACAACTTCTTTTTTCACGTCAGAATTAGTTTTACACCTAAATTTTATGTGCAAGCAATAGAAGTACGCATAACTCCTTGCAAAGTCCTTGCTTCGTTCGCAGGGTCTTTACGAAGGCCGGCCACGTCCTCCCTTTATTCAATTTGTTCCCCAATAAAAAACATCCCGCCGCCATTACTCTCCGAGTTTAGAGAAGTGTTTGTTGTTGCGTACACCGCTACCCGATAAAGAAACTTTGTTTCGGAATTACCCAATACTTCGGTCAGTCTAACTTGTTTCTGCTCGAGATTTAATTTGTGGGTAACTTTGCCGATGCAGATTCTACACGAGGGATCTTAATAGAATTTTTTCAATTACTTAACGAAACTCGTTGTTCGGTAAGTGAATTGATTTAATTTGATAATAATTTAATAGATTTGAATTGATAAAACTATCTCTGATATATATATATATTAGTTAATACCAGTGAACTGATAATACCCTTAAACATTTTTATGTGCTCAATCTCTTCCAAATGATAATCTTAGGACAGTCTATAAACCCGGATCAATCCCAATTTGGAGATAAACGAAGCTGCGCTGCATTCTTTCAGCGGCAAACTTCATCTCTTAGCTGCACCATTGAATTACAAACAGGGCGCTTTTACCCCGTTTTACAGCGGGAATAAAATTTTAATATTTTTATTAAAAAGTAAATCCTATTAGCTTCCTCGGCGCTCAATATACAAGGAAACTTCTAAGAAAATATTCCTCCGTCTTGGATCCCTTATTTAATATTTCTTGGTGTTGTCGTTATTAAGGAGAAAATATTATTCTGCAGGACTAAAAATATGAAATAGAACAAAAAAATGAAATAGCTTACTTACTTAATTTATTTTCAACTTTTAAACCCTTTAATATAGCGGCAAAGTTAGCACAATTTTAAAGTTTTTACTAAGAATAATAATGAGTACATTATAAATTTAAGATATCGTCCCCATTCAAAATAAATATATTTTGCTAACACGCCCGATAAATTCGTCCCAAAGGGTTAATTATAAGCACAAAATTCAATGAGCCGCAAGGAGGAGGATGGTTAACTTTGAGAAAATTGCGCCAACAGTAAATTAAGCTTCTCGAGGCAATCAGCCGCGCTAATTATTGCAATCGAGCAACAATGTCAGGTCAGTTTATCATCAAAAAGGGTTGCGCCCCCAATTAGCGAAACTCGCAGAACTTGAGCCGTAAAAATGCCCCAGCTCCAAGCTCAGTTTTGCTTTACGCGATACCTTAATGATTCCAGATTAATCAAATTTATTATCTACATAACTCCGAAGGGCCTCTAAAATATTATTATCGATACATTACATACAATTTCAGCGGAGTTTAATGGAGTGTTTTGTTGCCAGCGTAACGAGCTCGATGGAAACGAGCCATTAAATACGCCGATCGTACAGTTCATTAACTGAAACAATAACTGAAATGTACTTTGGCACGTTTTATAACGGCTGATGCAGCAATCGATCATGCCCTGTGATAGATTGAACATCTGACAGCGTTACGAATTGACCGTCTTAAGTTTCCTGCGCTTGAGGAAGGCGTCGCCTTTTTACTTCTTTTGCACTGACTCAAACCGTCACTCTCTAAGATTTTATTTTTTAATAGAAAAGTTTCGATCCGAAACAATCATGTTTGTTAAACTTTGTAAAAACTGCTGGAGGTAATCTCAGGTCAAGATTATTTTAGTTTAAAATAAAAGGGCAGGTGTACTTTCTTGACTGTGTTTATTTTTTCTCAAATAAGCTACCTGTTTCGCTGGATATCCAGTTTCTTCAGGCTCATCTAGTCCAGGGTTGAGATAGGCTCGGGTTGAGATAGGCTCGGGTCAATCTAGACTTTAAAATAAATGATTGACCCGAGCCTATCTCAACCCTGGACTACATGAGCCTGAAGAAGCTGGATATCCAGCGAAACCGGTAGCTTATTTGACAAAAACTAAACACAGTCAAGAAAGTACACCTGCCCATTTATTTTAAACTTTGTAAAAACTCTTATCCAAACCAATTGGTTAAGTTAGAATCATTCAAGTTGATAGTATACCGAAAATTTTTCAAATCAAAATTCTCTATGTTACAGGGTGCACTTTATTAATCTGCAAATTAGGAAAGGGCGATTACTGGGGATATACTCGTTCGTGAACTAAAACAGATGGTACATAAAAGTGCCGATAATGAAATATGAAATGCAAAGTACCTACGGCAAATTATAGCCTAACGCACGAAAATAATTTGCAGGAGAAAAGAGTTCATCATCATAACGAACCATCCTAATCCACCTTTTGATTTTCTAATCCTAATAAACAAGCCGAGAGATAGCAATAAAATGATTCCGAGCGAAACAGCGTTATCACCTTCGTTCGCCCCGTTTGCCACTTTTTGTCCCTCTATTCCCTAGTTTACGACCCTAAATAGTATACACGAAAATCGTTATGCCTCGTATCAGTAAATTCAAACTGGATCCATAAAATACAAACTGCATCGTGCGTTGACTGGCTGCCGCGCTATATTCCTCAGGGTTTATGACCCAATGCATTTCCAAATATGGTAAATTATTTGGCTGGGCATGTGTACGTGCGTACAAACGCTACCTGTCAATAATTAATTAGGTATTTCAAATTTTCGAATATTTAGGGATAATAACTTTGAACGTATTGTAAAACTCCATTTATCTGAACGCCAGTTATTCGAATCGCCAATTATTAGGGTCAGTGCTTTGAAAGACTCAATGACTGGAGTTCGGATAAATAGAGTTCTACTGTACCTCCTTTAGAAGTATTACCATTTTTTTTTGATGAATTTTCTACCTACACGGGTTTAGTGTTGTTAATTTATATCAAGACTTCACGTTATTAATTTATATCACCAAAATATTGATCCTTATAGAAAATTCTGCCAAAGTTTGGTTCTGCATAATACTAGTTTTAACATTCAGTTAGGTGCCTGGACTATACTGCGGCGCGGTGCACTGTGTTGCAAATAATGGTCCAGGTAACAACGGAAGACGCGTTTACAAGTCCCTCTACTAGCGGTGCAGGTAGACAGAAAAAATCTTTCAATGAAAGCAGTAAAAGATTTCAACAACGAATTGCTAAAAAAAATACAAATGGTCATTCTCCAGACATTCTTGCTTTTGCCACTCAAATGTCTTTATATGCGTCAGGTAGTAGAGATGCTGCCCATGTTTTGAGAGATATTACTTAAACCTCCCGAAAAAGAGCGAGCAGGTATAAAAAATCTTTTGTTGGTGCTCAGACGAAAACAAAACCTTATACACCTGAAGAAACGTTAGCATTTTATATTGAAAATGATTTAACTTACCATAAATACAATAACTTC
>JAWQRP010000060.1:0-47468 GCA_033557875.1 Quadriops clusia | reverse complement strand
ATTTTAAGTTTTTGGTGTATAAGAGAATGTCTGGGGTGGTGTCGTTGTTGTTCGGCATTAAAAATGTAGGAGGAGTGGGAGCCTTTAAAAAGTTGCCAATGGCAATAAAACTACTTAGTTGTCGCCTCTTTGCTATATTATTGGCGTTGAAGTCCCCTATAATAATTGCGTACTTGTATAGCGATGTATTATTATTATTAACTATAATACAATTATACGAAATACTATTATACGATTGCATAATTAAATGTGAGAATACTTACGTATTTGCATCGTGGACTATAACTTGGTCATCATTGCCGCCAGAAAAAATTTTCGAGTTGGTGGAATCGAAAGCCAAGCAGAAGATGTTGCTTATGTGGTTTGTTTGCATGCAAACGGGGCTCCCTCGCTCGTGGATGGCCCCCGGAACCGACCATAGGAGTACTCGTCTATCATCACCACCTGGAATGGTAAAAATTAGAAATAATTAGTAGGTTAAAATTTTGCTATTAAAATTAAAAATAAAATCATATAAAAGAGGAATATAGTGAAATTTATTATATCCTGTGATAAAGAAAATGGGTCAAATATAATTGAAAAAAAAATCAAAACGAAAGACCGTCCGTTATGTTTCTGTTTCATTCATGGAAACATTAAATCAATATTTAAATAAGCCATAAATATCCTTTGGAAATATGTAACAACAGATTATTCATAAAAAGCGCACGTCACTGCCGCCTAAGAATTAAATAAAATAAATAACCAGAAAATGCGCACATACAAGAAAAAGACGGGAATAAAGTGCAGCCTGTATTTGGAGATATTATTATCGAAGAAATGTCCAAATTATAATGAGTTTAAGCACATGTATGTGGTTTAAGCACATATATGTGGTTTAAGTTACCATAAGCCCCGTTTTGCAGCAATAGAATGCTAGGGGCTCAAGTTGCGCATCGACGCAGAAAAACAGTTTTGCTCTTAACACATAGGCGCTATAAAGTCATTGATTGACGCGTTTAACATGAGAGTTATTAGGGATTTATATTAATAGAGATTAATTCTTGCTTTATAGAAACAGGATAACGGGCGCAATCTGGCGATCCGGGAATACTTGAACGAAATAAATAATAAAGTTACATGAATAATGAAATTATGAATGATGAAATTATGAATGATGGAATTGTGAATGATGGAATTGTGAATGATGGAATTGTGAATGATGGAATTGTGAATGATGGAATTGTGATGATGGAATTGTGAGTGATGGAATTGTGATTGATGGAATTGTGAATGATGGAATTGTGAATGATGAAATTATTAATAATGAAATCAAATTAAAAATTTAATTAAATGAATAATTAAAATGTTTGTTCCGGATTAATTTATTTTGTCTACGAAGTCCTCATTGTTGCTTTCGTTCTTCGAGAGTAAATAATATATGGAATAATGCTTTGGAGGCGAGCGTTCATCGGATGTTGTCTCGTGGCGCGATTTACGTATGTACCCGTATTATATTGAAATTTATTTCAATCGGTACAATTACAAGCAGATTAGATCAACTATGCAGCTACGTGTTTCGGTGGCAGTTTTGAAAGGAGTTTATTTATTAATTTGGTTTTCCTTATCGTTTTATTTACGCGCTGACGTCTTGATTTAGTGAATAATTTGTAGATATAATTCAATTACTTCCTTTGTGAGATACAGGTCGGGCAAATTGGGTATTATCTGGACCTTACTATTTGATTAAATTTTTAAAAATGCTTGTTTAAATTTTACTTTTTTTATACATTAGGAAAAAATACTTTTTTTAAAATTTAATCATGACTACTCTATGGAGTAGCTGCAGTGTTAGTGAGGCATCATATTGTAAAGATAAAAAGTTAACAATGTTAAAAAATGGGCACATTAAGAGAAGTCGCATACGCTCTACAAAAGTAATCCGGGTTTCTAGTGAAGATGAATGAAATAAATCGAATATTAATTAAATAAATGGAATATTAATTAAATAAATGGAATATTAATTAAATAAATGGAATATGAATTAAATAAATGAAACATTAATTAAATAAATTAAATATTAATTCGATAAACTAAATATTTTTAATTGTTAAATATCTTTAAATCTCGCGTTTAAAATTTTTTTAAGTATTCGTTTTTTTTTCTTTTATTCATATATAAAACAACAATATCTATCTACCTGCTTAAAAAGCTCATGTACACGTATTCCATGAATGAATGATTTGTTTAAAAAAATGTTAAGATGATGTAAATATAGATAATATAGACAGGTAATGAGTTGTTGGTCATTAGTGGTAAAAATAAAAGTGAATCTTGATACCTCAGCAGACGTGCCATGGTTCCACAAAAGCGAAAAAGTGGCACAGCCGTTTCTTAGGAAACTCTATGGCGGGTGGGAAAAATAAAAAGCGAAGGTCTTACCCGACACCAGGAGCTCTCCTTCGGCGGAAAACTCAATGGCATTCACACACCCATAATGGGCCAGGAGATCCTGTCTGTACAAATTTCTTGCTCGACTCAACCGTTCCTTGAAGAGCGTGTTTTTTATCACCACTTTGTCGCTATATTGCCTGTCTATTATGGATCCCAAGGGATTGATGGGCGATGGGCTAGCCATGGCCGAAACACTGGTCGCAGGCCGCACTGAACACCACTTTTGTTGACAAAAATTTTCAGCCTTCTCCTCAGACAAAAATGTCAAGCTATTCTATGTGTCAACATCAGCTGGTTTCGGGAGAACGTGGGGTTATGTGTTCATCGGATGCGTTCACTAGCTTGAGCTCAGGCGCACTGTGTGAACTTAGGATTCGCTTCCGAGCTCGAACTGCGAGCCTCCAGCGAACCAATGATAAAGGAATCCTTTGGTTATCGCCTTTTTACCTTATTGGGACAAGCGGGTAAAAATGACCGCGTTTCTTCTTTTGTTTGCGAGTTTTACTATTTGTAACAACGACGCTGTAAAATACTACCTGGACTTGTTTATAATGCCATTATTCAAAAGAAAGGAAAAGGAAGTTTTCTATTTGGTCCCTTTGAAGCAAATTTTCTCCGCTCTTGGACAAAATTTTTGGGCCACTATATTAATGCTTCTGTGCGCACATTATTGCGTATAAATTACCTCAAGGTTTACTGTTTAATTTCTAAAAGGTGCTTTCTGTTAGTTTGCAAAATAGTACCAATATCGATATTGGTACCATTCACCAGTAAAAAAATATTTGCTAATTTACCTTTCGAATATTTTAAGGAAAGTACTTACAAAAACGCAGCAACCAGGATACCCAAAAGCAACTTGATATTTGTTATACCGATTACAAATCACGTAAATATACAGTGAGTATATAAATTTCTAGTGGAAAACCTTAAAACTAATAACCTAAAGTGCCTTGTTTTGAAGCCTGACGTTTGACGATCTGTCACATCTGTCAGAACGGCATTTTTATTCCCCCCCAAAAAAAAGAAACAAAAATGCACTAAAACTTGCATTTCAAGCAAAGCACTGCTACCTAAACCTACATTTAGGTGGCGGTGAGCAAAGCCGCCTGTGATCCCGCCTATTATATGCACAGTTATACGAAATTTTCACTTTCTATTTTTGCAAATAAAAATGAAGCGAGCGCTTACCTACTTACGTTGTCCCGCCAAAATTGGTATTTGTTGTCTTTTGAAACCCCTGACAACAACGAATGGTCACAATAAACCATTTTAAATCAAATTTTAAGAAGTTTTGGCTTGAGCCTGGGACGCCACGTTGACACTTGTCACTTTGTTCAAACGGAGTGACAGGTTGCCCTTAAAAAAATTGACAAATAAAAAACCCTAAGTTTGTTTCAGGCAAAGCCACCTGGGTTTCAATGTCGTTGGTTTCAATATCGTTGGTTTCAATCAAGGTCCTTGGTTCCAATAAAGAGACTGATTATTTTCTTTCATGTATACAAAGTTTTTTTCTTAATTTTACAATGTATAAATAGTGAATAATTAACAATTGTTGTTAATGCAAAACAAGCAGTTAACTAAATATTATTGCAATTAAATTTTATTGTAATAAAATAATTGCATTGTAATAAAATAATTGTATTGTAATAAAATAATTGTATTATAATAAAATAGTTTTATAATTAATACATAACTTGTATAAATATATATAAAATGAAAATCAACCACCGTAATTACAAATATGTTAAATGCATAACAACTTGACTTGGAACTTTAAATACGTATTAGTTTAATTATTGTTAATATATATTACTGTATTATAATTTAATAAAAAAATAGACATTGTTATCTTTTATTGGCAATGTTTGGCAAAGGAATTACTAGAATACCACATATAATATGTGAGAATACTAATAACACATAATTGTTTAATACATAAATACGTAATTTCAGTCTTATATATTGTAACAACTTCCAGTTCGTTTAAATTTGTCTAATGTTTTTTTTTGTTGAAGAAAATATATTAAAAATAAATTGAAGAAAATATATTAAAAATAAATTGAAGAAAATATATTAAAAATAAATTGAAGAAAATATATTAAAAATAAATTGAAGAAAATACATTAAAAATAAATTGAATAAAAATGGCTCAAACCAAAGCGAATTTAATCGCTACTGGAGCTAGACGAACTGGACCCCCTTCTCTTGTGAGGCTTATGAGTTTTATGACGATTAAATTTGTGCATTAAATGCAACGGGATCGGTTGGCCAGGCTGAATTCCGTATTTCTTCATCTTTTTCATTTGTTTTCTCATGCGTTTTTCTGTCTTCTTATCGTAATGTGGGCAGTATCCCGGCGGTATTCCTGGATATCCCGGATTGGTCGGGTATCCACCTGGATATGAACAATGGTCTCCTGGATGATGGTGACTTCCTGGATGACCATGGTGGCCAAGTCCATGATGACCACCTCCATGATGACTACCTCCGTGATGACCACCTCCGTGATGACCACCTCCGTGATGACCACCTCCATGGTGACCAATATGATGATCACCTCCATGGTGACCAATATGATGATCACCTCCATGATGACCACCTCTATGGAGGCCTCCTCTATGAAAACCTCGTCCAGGAGTAAAACCTCTTCCAGGATGGTGAACAATTCCACCATGTCCATGATGTTGTCCTGGAGGATCAATAGGATAACCACCTTGAGGAAGATTAGGTATAGGCATTCCAGGATGTCCTGGACCTCCAGGACCACCAGGATGAGATAGAATAACGTTTGCAGGATTTGGCATAGGCATCCCAGGGGAAGAACGAACGGGGTTTAATCCCGGCATTGGCATTTGCGTGTATTGGCTTCCGGAACCCGGAAGAGGGGGCATTGCCATAGTTGAAGCAACTGTAACTTTCTGAAAACAGAATTTTTTATTAAAGTAAATAATGTTATTTTTATAAATATTTGTATAATATTTAAATAAATTCATAATTATTAAATTTATTTTTATATAATCTACTAAGTTATATAATTAATTAATGAAAATGATTTAATTTTAAATGACAATAATTTTAAATGATAATTATTTTAAATAACAATCATTTTAAATAACAATAATTTTAAATATAAAATAATTTTAAATGAATAGAGATAGTATTAACTCGGACAAAAACCTCATTAAGTAGGGGAAATTATAAGAATACAGGGAAAGGATGAATAACAGAATGAATTTAAAGATACTTGTAACAATTTAATTTAACATAATTAATACTCAATAAACAATTTATTAAGTAATAATATTCTAATATTAAGTAATAATAGTGTAAGCTTCCTTCTGAGTTAGTAGATAAATAATAATCCTGAGATACTAATATATACTACTATTAATAATCTCATCTTGTAATTAAAATAAAATCTATGTATAGTATATAAAATATAATTTATATTATAAACAACTATCTAACAATAGCTAGATACAATGAATGATATAACAACATATATGTGATATAACTATATGTGATGTAACATTCATGTGTATAAAAATAAAACATGCAAATTACTAGATACATATTTGAAGGCACTAATATTAATTGTGCTAATACGCTTTAAAAAAAGTAGGTAATTCACAGAATTTACAGAAAAATAATAACAAAAGTTCTTCTAATAATGAAGGTATATAAATATTTAAATTATATTCTTGGTTACATAAAAAAAAATTTCGTTATAATCAATTATCTGTTTATGTGCAAAATAAACTTTTTTAATGTATTAAATTAAACTTATAAACTACTTTCTTCTTACTATGTATAAAAGACAAAGAGAAGTATTTGTATGGTAGATACGTATTGTAACAACAGTGTTTAACAGTAAATAATTTAAAATGGAGACAACACCACAAGCACAGAATTAAGCCACAGAGAAGCTGCCAACGTTTATTTCTTCTTACTGCCTCGGTCCTCCCTAAAAATATGAATTAATTGTAAATTTAAACACTTTTATGTAATTTACTAATTATTTTTTATATTTATTTAATTTAATTATTGATTTTTATCTTGAAATTCAAGCGAACGAACCTGCTTTGGTCCGGAGAAAAGCTCTCCGGCGAGGTTTGATAGTATAGATCCTACACTTCCAAGGCCACCTACGCTTCCTTGTCCTCCGACATTTTGCGGGTTTAAGGACCCCGGCAATCCTTGATTATGGTGTTGTTGTGGAGGGGGACCTTGTTGCTGTTGTGGGGGGAAGCCTTGTTGCTAAAAGTATATTTTTTTAGCTTTTCGTTGTTTATGTTTAATTCGTCAATAAAATTTCTTCATTCGTTTTTTGTTCTTAGATTTTTTCGTTAATACATTTTTTTCATTTATGCTTTTTCAGACATTTTTTTGTTTGTTCATTCTTTGTTCAGACATTTTTTTGTTTATTCATTGTTTGTTCATTCTTTGTTCAGACATTTTTTTGTTTATTCATTGTTTGTTCATTCTTTGTTCAGACATTTTTTTGTTTATTCATTGTTTGTTCAGACGTTTTTTTCTTTATTTATTTGTTGTTCATACATTTTTTTATTTATTCATTTCTTGTTCATACATTTTTTTAAGTTATTTTCGTTTACACTTGTTCATAATCGATATTAAAAATGAATCTAGTGGGACTTACCGGTTGTTGTGGGTTGCTGCCGCCACCACCGAAGGAACTGAAGATCTTATCCATAGCCCCACTTTTAATGACACCAGAAATGTAAGGCGCAGCTTGCTCTAAGAAATCTCCGAGACCACCTTCCTCTTGGGGCTAGGACACACACAGACAACATCGAGACAATTACAAGTACAAAATGCTGCACAATAGGATGAATATTAAACGAAAGAAAGGATGAAGCGATTCAAACCAAAGAAGCAACTGAAACTAAAAAAGTCAGTGAAACTAAAGAAGTCACAGTAACTAAAGAAGTCACAGTAACTAAAGAAGTCACTGAAACTAAAGAAGTCACAGTAACTAAAGAAGTCACTGAAACTAAAAAAGTCACAGTAACTAAAGAAGTCACAGTAACTAAAGAAGTCACAGTAACTAAAGAAGTCACAGTAACTAAAGAAGTCACAGTAACTAAAGAAGTCACTGAAACTAAAGAAGTCACAGTAACTAAAGAAGTCACTGAAACTAAAAAAGTCACAGTAACTAAAGAAGTCACAGTAACTAAAGAAGTCACAGTAACTAAAGAAACCACACCGCAAAACTTAGGAGCAAGCAAGTACGGAATGATGCGAAAAACGTTGTAATACAAGAAAGTAAAAAAAAAAGATTTATGAAAAAAAAAAGATTTGTAAAATAAAAGAACTGACCGACACCTGTATGTATAATAAATTATCTGTGTGATATTACATACAAATTATTACCATAGATTATATGCTATTCTTGCTTATAATTATTACTCCATTTGTACGAATATAAGAGTCGCATCTTAATCCAAATTTGTGTATAAAATGGGACTCTTATTTTCGGACAGAGGCAGTATATTATATTAAGATCAATAATATTTATAAGATCAAAAATATTTATAAAATCGAAAATATTTATAAGATCAATAAATTTATAAGATCAAAAATATTTATAAGATCAAAAATATTTATAAAATCAAAAATATTTATAAGATCAATAAATTTATAAGATCAAAAATATTTATAAGATCAATAAATTTATAAGATCAAAAATATTTATAAAATCAAAAATATTTATAAGATCAAAAATATTTATAAAATCAAAAATATTTATAAGATCAAAAATATTTATAAGATCAAAAATATTTATAAGATCAAAAATATTTATAAGATCAATAATATTTATATAATCAATAATATTTATAAAATCAATAAATATATTTTTTTCCTATTAATTATAATAAATTAATGTTTTGCCATAAAATATTGTTTTAGTTATTAATCAAGGGCTACAGCTAAAACAATTATAATCACAATGATAAAACAAATCATCGATACACAAATTCCAATACCAATTAACTTTTGTCTCCTCTTAGTTCCGCCTCGAATAATCACGATCTATAAAAATGAAAGACTTGTGCATATGCTTCATGAATTTTTAGAATGGTATTTTGCTGTTTGTTTTCTTTATTAGTTTATTTTTCTTTATTAGTTTATTTTTCTTTACTAGTTTATTTTTCTTTACTAGTTTATTTTGCTTTATTAGTTTATTTTTCTTTATTAGTTTATTTTTCTTTATTAGTTTATTTTTCTTTATCAGTTTATTTTCTTTATTAGTTTATTTTCTTTATTAGTTTATTTTCTTTATGAGTCTATTTTCTTTATTAGTCTATTTTCTTTATTAGTCTATTTTCTTTATTAGTTTATTTTTTTTATTAGTTTTCAATTTAAGCCAAGGTGCATGGGAAAATGTGCAAAAAGATAATCTAATTAAATTTACGAGCTTGACTACTAAATAAATTGATTATTAATTAAATAAATTAGCTTCAAATGCTTTTATTAAAAACTAAAACCGTGAAACGTTCTGTTTTCAAATAGGAATATTGCAATGATGTTCTTTAATATATTGGAATTAAGTCGAGTGAAGCTTAAGAACCAAAAGAAAAAAATACCAAACAATAAAAAGTAAAATAAAACAAAACAGAATTTTTTTTTTAATTTAAACTCACCTGATGTCCTGGTGGTGGCGCAGGACCTCCCGATCCCGGAGGTCCATATTGACCTGGTCCAGGTCCATATTGACCCGGTCCGGGTCCATATTGTCCTGGAGGAGGTCCTTGAGCTGCGAATTGTCCAGGGGGCCCAAACTGTCCAGGAGGGGCATAGCTTGGTGGAGGCTCATTTGGCATCGGTGGAGCCCCAGGCTGAGGCCCCATTCCTTCAAAGGCAACTAGATTCAAAGTCACGTTTCCGTCAATTGCTAAATCGGTCAATTCGTGGAAAGGCACCCTATGAGGGAATTCTGTGAAATGCTGCCCATTAATCGCTATCTAAAATAGATTTTTTTAATGCAACTTTCAAAAATTCATTTAAGACAATTATTTACAATTTACTTCAGATAATTTTTTACATTTTATTTGAAATATTTTTTTACAATTTATATAAAATAATTTTTTACATTTTATTTGAAATATTTTTTTTCAATTTATATAAAATAATTTTTTTACAATTTATTTAAAATAATTTTTTACATTTTATTTAAAATTATTTTTTACTATTTATTTAAAATAATTTTTTACAAATTAGTCTATTAAGATTATTTATAAATATTCTTTCAAAACACATAGTTTAAAATATTGTTCAAAAATAATAATTATAAGAAACTTACTTTGTAATCTTGAGGATCACAGAGAATAAGGATTTCAAATTTTTGTCCCGGACCGATTGGTAAGTTGCCATGACCTTGCTCTTCACCCCAGCCCCCATTGTGGAAGCTATTTCTCGCTATATATCCTTCGCCCAACCTCACCGATATGTGTAAACCAATGTTGGCCCCCGGCGATCGGCCCCCTTGTAAATTGACATTAAATCTATAATTTAAAAATTAAAATATTTTAATTTAAATATATTATATTAATAAAATTGGAATGGATAACAATAATATCTTATCTAATTATATAATAATAATAACAACAATAATAATATAAATAACAACACTGAAATACTACATATTAATGAAATATAAATAACAACACTGAAATACTACATATTAATGAAATTTTAAGATATAAATTTGAATTTTAGTTTAGAACACAATTCAAATATCGTAGTTAGCCATGAACCAATCAGAAGACTGAATCAAAGTGACAAAAGAAGCCATGTTTAAGTTACTGTCACTTAAATAAACTAAGTTTTTTTATTCTGAGAAAACTAATTGAAAAAAGTGAGAAACAATCGTGAACGTTATCCTAAACTCCTAGTTTTGTCTCCAAGTTAACTCGGTAAGAAAAATATTCAATAATCTACTCAAAAACTTTCGTAATTTCCAATATATGATCCAATGTATTGTTTGCATTGGAGAGAAAGGGATGAAACAATCTGGCAAACAATGAGATAGAAAAAAACGGGATATCACTACTTGCTATTATACACGCTCTGATCAAAAATTCGATAATTATGTATTTTGATTTTTTTCTTATTTGAAAATATGATATGCATTTGCAATTTTAATTGTTTATAATGATTTTATTCATGAAATGTTTCCAAATGTTTAGTCTAGTCAGTGTCTCAGCCTTCTACAAATTAAAGTTTATTTCTGTTTATGTATAAGTCTCTTTAGTGATCTGAATCATCATATAAATGTTTATAGGCTAAATTCTAATCTCAGGTATACAATACAGAGGTTCAGAATATTTCAATCTAAAATCATAACTTTGGTAAGCGTACTGTCGAGTTAATCGGATAAAAAAATCATCAGATAACTCCTATAGCCCTTTAATTATTATCGAATGACTAATATGCATGTATGTATTTCACAGATAAGTTGCGACTTAAGTTTGTTATGTTATGTCTAAATTAAGTTATAAATATTAATTTCAAGGATTCACATTTAATTAACATAAACCTAGCGAGTGTCATCACCAAAAATTACCACTAATTAATTCTCCAGAAAATTACCTATCAGGGTTCTGAGCTGCAGTCCCCTGGATTCGAACCATTTTCCCAGGGCTAAGGCCCCCATTAATAGTGGCCACAAAAGGTGTAGGCTAGAAACAATAAATAGGTTAAGTTTATTAATACAAGGTTATCCTCTTAATTAAGGCACGACAATTACTGTTTTCAACATAAATTCAACGCATTAAGCAATCCAAAACAAAACTTATTTACTTACTGGGTCAACAAAGGGTTTTTCCATGGCTCTCTTATTTGGGACCTTGTGCAAAAGTAAGTACAACGTTGACTAAGTAGGCCAAGAACTTGCGTCAATGTCACAGTTGGCCGTGGAATGATACTTATGTGATGATACCACTACTTCAACGACGATACTTGAACGATATCAAAATGATACGTTATGATGATACTTATATGTATGTGATGACTCTATGATGATACTCTACAAAATTCAAATCCGCGTAAGCAGCACAACTTTACAAGTCTGGGTGGGGTTTTAAATCCGTATGATTCCAACAAAATAGTGCTTGGAATTGTTTATAGTCGACTGGCCGCGTTTATTTATAAATCTGATGTTATGAGTCGATTTTTTAATCTTTCACCTTAACACGCGATCCAAGTCGTGCGAAGGTAGAAATTCTGTTTTACAAGACTTTGCGCCACTCAAATACTAAAAATAATGATGAACAAGTCATTGTATTTAATCTATCTGCTTTACGTAGCTGATAAGATAGATATTGAGCTTTACATGTGTATCCAATAAAATGACACTAATATCTAAATGGTGTATATGATGATGATAATCCTCTATTATGGATCAATTTATAAAATTAAAATGCATTATAACAAACATCATGGATATCAATGTTGGATGTGTATTTCTTAAATTTTTATAAATAAAAAAATCGGAAATATTAACTGAAAAAAAATCGGAAATGTTATTTTAAAAAATTTGGAAATGTTATTTTAAAAAATTTGGAAATATTATTTTTTTTAAATTCGGAAATATTATTTAAAAAAAGTCGGAAATATTATTTAAAAAAAATCGGAAATATTATTTTAAAAAAATCGGAAATATTATTTAAAAAAATTCGGATATTATTATTTAAACTGGAAAAAAATCAAAGGATATTAAAATATAATAATATAAACAATAAAAAAAACTACAGGATTTTTAAAAGATAGATTTATTCTTATATTAGCATTTGCATAAAATAAATACAAAATTTTTCGACAAACTACTATAATATATAATATTTTATTATAAAATTGACAAAACGTGACCACAAATATTGCAGTCGAATATTGCTTATTCAATATACTTCATAAAATATCTAATTGCAAATATATTAATGTATAATATACCTATAAGTAGTAACACAAATTGCTTCTTATCGACAATAGGACGCGATGAAAGTCCTATTCCAGAATGATATTTAAGCCACTGCCTCCAAGGTGCGGACAGTAGATTAAATACTGTTTAAACCTTACGCTAATATAAACAATATGGAGGGAATTACAATTTTCGCGTTGACAAATTGAAGTTTCCACAATCGGTCTATTTTACAAAAAATTGAACAAGGCATTTTCATGGTAGCAAAAGTACAATAATCTTGCGTCGCGGCAAATAGCAAAATAGCAACTTTGTTGAGCACTTAATTGGTCCATGTTTAGTATCCACTAGATAACAATTCACATTTAGAAAAATATACCTAAGTCTAGTTAATTAAATAAGTTACAAGTAATATGACACTAGAACGTTTAGCAGTAAACGTGGGAATAAATAAATTTTTGGTATTTCCTCGGTCGGCTCTTACTAAACATGGTTGGGTATTGTTCAACTGTCGACTGTTTCTTAGAACGTACAAATGGCTCATGAAAATTGGGGCGCGGAAGCCCTCGATGCAACTGTACAAAAGTTTACCGGTGCAAAATTTTACCTTTACAAAATTTTATCCTTTACAAAATTTTACCTTTACAAAATTTTATCCTTTACAAAATTTTACCTTTACAAAATTTTATCCTTTACAAAATTTTATCTTTACAAAATTTTATCTTTACAAAATTTTACCCTTATAAAATTTTACCAGAACAAAATTTTACCTTTACAAAATTTTACAATGGCAAAATTTTACCTTTACAAAATTATACAATGACAAAATTTTACCTTTACAAAATTTTACAATGGCAAAATTTTACCTTTACAAAATTTTACTAAAGCAAAATATTACCTTAATAAAATTTTATTCGTGTAAAATTTTACCATTACAAAATTTTGCCAATTCAAAATTTTATCCCCCACAGAATTTTTTCATCACAAAATTGTTTTGATACAAAATTTGATCCTCACAAAATTTTTTCCTGGCAAAATTTGATCCTCACAAAATTTTTTCGTGGCAAAATTTTGCCGTTACAATATTTTACGATTACAATAGTTTACCGTTAAATCGTTTTTAACATTATTGTTACAAGTTTTTACAATATTGTTACAGGATTTTTTACAATATTGTTACAAATTTTTTGCAATATTCTTACAACTTATTTTACAATATTGTTGCAAATCTTTTTACAGGATTGTTACAAATTTTTTATATTCGGTAAAAATTTTCGCGGATTTTTTGGACAAGTGAGCGTGTCCTGACTATGAAAAACATCACTTCAATTGGCTTCTATACAAAAATATCGCAGCCCAATTGTGCACAATTCATAATAGAACATCGTGTCGAAGGCAATGTAGCGTTTCGTTCGCACGATACACAGCAAATATCACAAGTTTTTTTACATATTTTAAATTTCATATTCATTTTAAATTTAAATATTCAATTTAAATTAATATTCAATTTAATTTAATATTCAATTTAATTTAATATTCAATTTAATTTAATATTCACTTCAATTTAATATTTCATTCAGTTTAATATTCAATTCAACTTAATGTTTAAAATAATAAAATGTATAAATTCCTGAATAATGATTATGATTAGAATCGTTGCAGAATTACAAGTAAAAGATTGAAGTTATTGAATTCATTTATAATGACGAGGAAAAAAATTATGTAGCTTTGTTAATTATAATACAAAATTTTTTAGGATTAAAAATTCCATTTTTTCACATGTTTGTAAACATGTATTTATGTTATTTGTACCATTGTCTTTATAAAAAATATTTTTATTGAAAAAGGAACGATTCATTCGACACTATATGCATTGAAAAAAGTGTATATTAAAAAACGCGTACATTAAAAGATGTACACATCGGAAAATTACTATTAGCACAAATATGTTGCTGCTACAAGTTCGTCATCAGTAGAATAAACTGGAATAGCGTATCTTATCACAACAAAATACAAAGAATCCCGAGTTATATATAGGACACTGATGAGACAATATACATTTGCAATTTAATTGGGTTTGAAACGATCTTAACATATAATTTATATATAATATATATTTTTATATATAATATATATTTTTATATGTAGTATATAATTTAATAAAATTTTTTAAATTTTTGGAATAATAAATATTTGAATCATGTGAATAATAAATATTTGAATTAGATGAATAATAATTATTTGAATTCTGGCCTAAATATTAGCTGAATAATTATTGGAAAAATTGAAAGTCCATTCTTATTTCGAATTGTGGCAAGTGAACTGCGTTTGATGTATCTTATAAACTAACAAGTTTGGGGGGATTGCAATTTTCCGGAGATCCGATGTCAGAGGGTGCGATGGGTAGACGTTGCTGTGTGCTGCAATTGGGCACCAGAGGCGTCGTGACGGGTGTCAATCCAGTGCCACCGACCATGAGCGACTCAAAGTTGAAGTGCATCCCCGCCGAGGGAGTCTGAATTTGGATCCCGAGGTCAGTGACGCTCTTCGTGGCGATCGGGGCCGTCACGGCTACATTTAGAGAGTTTGGTCGGCTCGGCTTGCAGATGGGCACCGTGGAACTGAGCATAATCTTCTTAGCCGGTGGAAGGTAGATGTGGTCTTCGTCCGGGGGGAGCTGTTCGATTATTTCCGTTTTTACGCGGTCCTCCATTTTGACGAACTGAGGCAGGATGAAGGGCTTCACGTCGGGAGGGCTCACTGGCCTGTCGTGTAGGCGACAGGTGTGGAACATGCGGTGAGATTCTAGGGCGTCTTCCAGTTGTTTCTCTACCTCCCGGAGGTCTTCGAATTCTTGCTGTAGAGCGCATTTACGTTTTTCTAATTGTTCTACTTCCTGCAAGCAAGAAAAAAAATATGTAAAAATTTATGTTTACAGTAACTGATTATATTAAGTATAAATCTATGTTTACAAGAGAGTGGATAAGGGCAATGTAATAATTGATTATATTAAAAAATTAATTAGTGGATGTCAATGAGCAATAGGAAACTTTGAAAGCGATCAATTGGAAGACAATAGATTGGAGAAGTTGCATGAAGAAAATTGAATGTAGAAAACTAGAAAATTATGTAGAATATAAATTATATTCTACAAGTCCTCAAATTATATTCCTACAAGAAAGGAAAACAAAATCGAATGAGCAAATATTTTATAATACAGAAAATATATAATTTGACCTAAAAGCTTTAATAAATTCGCGCTATAATTGATGGGCGCATTTATTAAACGTCATCGGTAAACAGTTGCACAAATATCAAAGGTAAGCACTAATGCATACATGTAACGTCAAAATTTGTATATAACGCGTAAACTGCCGTTACAGGTTTCTATGTTACCCACTTATTAGTGTTTATTCAGTGGACATGCTCCGTGACGTCATAGTGCACAGAATTTTTAAAATAGTAAAGAATCAAAAGACATTTTCAATATTTTTTTACAGCGTCAATAGGGCTCAGATTGCAAAAATAAAAAATAGGTATCTAATATTTTTTTATGGAGTTTACGATTACGCTCTTAGCCAGATACCATGCAACTTCTCCATTGATAGTGACAGAATAACAATAAATTGGAAATGTTCGGATTAAGTTGGGAATGTTCGGATTAAGTTGGGAATGTTCGTATTAACGTCAACGTACCTCTATTAAACAATTGGTGTGGTCGACTCTACGTTTTCGACATCGCGCAGCAGCAGCTTTGTTGCGCTCCCTCCTGATCCTACGGCGTTCTTCTTCTTCCGGGCTGAGGTTTATGTCTTTCTGGGGCTTCCTGCCGCCCATGTTCCTTCTATTTTGTTGTGGAGCCGGAGTCGAGACCCCGCTCTTTGGCGTCACTGGAGTGGCCGGTCGAGTGTTCGAGTCCGAGCTCGACTGAGACAGGGAAGATTGCCACACGTTCGAATTGGACTTGGTCGAAAAGATATCGAGATCGGAGGCTGAGATGTATTGATTATTGCCTGCAATAATTGCCATTGTTAACACTTGTAGGGGTACGAAATGAATATTTTTAAGTAAGTAAGTTAAATATTGAGTGGTACTTACCAATTGAATGCACTAACGGAGGAACAAATCCAGCTTCGTTCTCGTGAGGCTCGCACTTCGGCTGCAGCTCTATGAAAGTCTGCTCTATGTTCCGAAGAGTCGTTGGTGTAAGAGTAGGAGTTGTATTGGTTGGCACCCCTGAGTGAAGACCTTCGAGAGATATAAACTGAAATAAGAAAGAAAGAGCATTAATTATAGGGAGAATAGTTGCAAAATTATTTTTGTTAGCGAAGAATTTTATTTTATATTTTTGTTAGCAAAGAATTTTATTTTATATTTTTTTAGCAAAGAATTTTATTTTATACTTTTTTAGCAAAGAATTTTATTTTATATTTTTTAGCGATATTTGTATACCTAATCATTATGATTACATTTCATTACAATGATTGCATTATTAATAATTATAATTAAGATTAATAATTAATTATTATTCAAATTGTGGTAATTTAATGGTTACATTATTAAAATTAAGGCTTGATTTAAATAAATACATTATAAAATTTCAAAAATATAACTCAACAGCACTGATGCCGTTTATGTAATTGGGAAAACCCCAGAAAGTTGGAATTACGCCTAAACTCATTACTATCTTGATTGGAAAGCAAATAAAATGCTGAAGCAATAATCGAGAGGTTTTTTAAGTGTCTGAACGAGTTCCGTGTAAATCGCTTACTCTGTGGATTCATGAAATTTCTTCGGATTTCCGGGGAGTAGTTTTTGGAACAAAATGTTCGATAAGAAGCAATTAAGGGATAATAAAATGATAAATAAAATGGCGATAAATGTTATTTGCACAGAAAAAAACGTTCATTTAGATAGGGCAAACATGGGTTCGGCTCCTACGCGATAAAGTTAGTTGCTAGTAAACGTATCTATTAAATTGATTGTATTATCAGAATAAAAACCACCACTTTCGCGTTGATGAGCGTGTATACATATTTATGTATTTGCGTAGAGTAGATAGGGAGGGCTTGTGTTTAAGTTATTTTACATACGGGGCGTGATAATATTAGTACCTATTAGTACAGTAAACATTGGGAAATTCGTGTTTTTATTTATTCTTTATTTGCGCGTTTATTTAACTTTTGTTTATTTGCCTTATTAATTTTCTTGTTTCATTTTGTATGTACATTTCTTTTTGGATTCATCTTCGGTTAATTTTATGTTATTCATTTCTTGATTCAAATTGATGTTATTTTTGTTTCAAATTGATGTTATTTTTGTTTCAAATTGATGTCATTTTTGTTTCAAATTGATGTAATTTTTGTTTCAAATTGATGTAATTTTTGTTCCAAATTGATGTCATTTTTGTTCCAAATTGATGTTATTTTTGTTTCAAATTGATGTTATTTTTGTTTCAAATTGATGTCATTTTTGTTTCAAATTGATGTCATTTTTGTTTCAAATTGATGTCATTTTTGTTCCAAATTGATGTAATTTTTGTTTCAAATGGATATCATTTTGGCTTCATTTTCATAGTATTTTGAAGTGGTTTTTGGGCCATTTTAAAAAAATTCAATTCTGCTTCATTTTCAGCTGATTTTGGCGCAATCTCAAAGGAAGCCCGACAATGTTATTGTAGCCCTGAATTTTTCTGCCAAAACGTTACACAACGACCACAACGTGTCCAGCAATCAGGTAAGTCTAGAGAAGGCGGAATGAATGCAAAACTGCGCAAATTAAAGCAAGTGTCTTGGAGAGGGGTCGAATGGTGCAAAAATAGCTTTAGGAACTGAACGCGGAGGCCGAGGAAAACCCATCGGTCAGCCAAAGTTTGCATTATGCCCAGGCCTGATTATACCACATTTATGTGATTATACCTGCTGGTAGAACAGCTCCTTTGCCAGGAAGTTGGCGATCTCCTTTTGGTCCATGAAAGCCATTTTTTCCATTGGGACGTAGAAACAATAGCACCAACCAATAGATGTATAGGGTTAATAAATTAAATATTAGACTAGTAAATTAGAAAGAAAAAAGATCGCGCGCGATTCCGTGCAAGAAAATGTGTAAAAAAATATAAATATCTAAGTAATAAATACAGGTCGCGCGATACTCGAAGAGGGCAACAAAGGGGTAACGATGAAATAAGAACTGGTGAGGTGGTGTTTTCGGTTATTCTAGTTATCGGTATCGGTTCGTTCGTTCGAAGAAGATTTTTGGAATAGGCCAACCGACGCTAGTGCGTGTGCATCGGGACGCCGGTTGTTTTTCGACTGTGGACGAAGCCAGCCAAAAGGTTTAACATGTCGCCCACGGATCCAAACTTAAATTAGATACTGAGGTGGCTTAAGATTCGCGCCAACAAACGCTTTTTGTGTTTATTTATAACGTTCGCAACTTTGGTCGCGTTTTTCTCTTTCGGTAGTTAGCGTTGCTTCTTATTTCGATTCGGCTGAGGGACGTCATTACGCTCTTCGCCTTTTAGTGCTTCTTGCTTTTTAGTATGAGGTTCTACGGTATATGAGGTTCTACTGCATGTATATGAGGTTCTACTCTTTGGGTTCTACTCTTTGGGTTCTACTATATTTGGGGTTCTACTATATATGGGGTTCTACCGTATATGTTCGGTTTTACTATATGTGTGGTTCTACTATGTGGTTATACCACATAAAGTTCTACAGATTAAAATGTTTATAGAGTACTACCATTGAAAATGGTTCTGATAGAATAATAATGTTTATAAAGTTCGACCGCTGGAAATAGTTCTACGGATTAAAAATATTTTCTTAATAGTTTGCCAGTACCGATTGTTGCCAATATTGATTGTTGTCAATATTGATTGTTGTCAATACTGATTGTTGTCAATACTGATTGTTGTCAATACTGATTGTTGTCAATACTGATTGTTGTCAATACCGATTGTTGTCAATACTGATTGTTGTCAATACTGATTGTTGTCAATACGGATTGTTACCAATATTGATTGTTGTCAATACTGATTGTTGCCAATATTGATTGTTGTCAATACTGATTGTTGTCAATACTGATTGTTGTCAATACTGATTGTTGTCAATACTGATCATTGTCAATACTGATTGTAGCCGATACTAATTTTTACCAATACCAATTGTTGTCATTACTGAAAGTTATCCATTCAAATCACGAGCCATCGCGAAAAGCAAACCAATGGAAGTTTATTTGAACTACCGTTAAGCATTTAGCAACTCGGAGGCTAACGCTAGGTTCTGCGGCTTCAGACAATGGCCTTTGACACAAGAAATCCAACACTCTGGCTCGGTGCTTGATTTATGCGGCCCAATGTTTGGTGGACGAGGAGGAGGAAAAACTACAAACCGCAACAAACAACAGGAGATTGGGCGCCCACGCCCGTCTGGCGCAGGACAAAACGGGGCCACCGGAACATTCCTAAAGCAGAGGAACTTCTTGGAAATCTGGAGCGATCCAAACTCTTCTGCCTACGATCACCCACGTACGTAATAATCAAGGTATCATTTGAGGATGCATATTTGGTTTGGTAAGGAACATTTTTATTACTGAAGGTTTGGGACTAGGTGAAGACAATATGTTAAAGAAATTAGGATGAAGACTATATGTTAAAGAAACTAAGGTTAAGAAACTAGGTTAAAGAAACTAAGCTAAAGAAACTAAGTTAAATAAACTAAGCTAAAGAAACTAAGCTAAACAAACTAAGCTAAATAAACTAAGCTAAATAAACTAAGCTAAAGAAACTAAGCTATAGAAACTAAGCTATAGAAACTAAGCTTTAAACCCCTCAAATTGTACAGACTCAATAAGTTAAATTCCTGTTAGACAATCAAGAAAACGTCAATCATTGGAAAACGATTCCAGTTTCCACCTATACCATCAACACCTATACCATCAACGTCTATACTTATGGAAAAATAAATGTATCTGTAGGATAGTGACGCAATTAGATGACACGATCTTTATTCTCTGAAATCCGGAAGATCGCAACTCTGCAATTAGAGAGAAGCAATTTACAACTAACCTTGTCTCCGACCTTCAGGTAAGTGGGAGATACACTACTATGCTATGACTATTAGCTCGTTCGACATTTAATAGGAAATATGATGACGAACTACTAACTGCTATGAACGATTCCATGATTGGCATCCATTAATGAAATGTTTGTAAGAGAGCACAAATCAGGTATAAACTTTAATTATTGTCAATACATATTATGCATTGTCAATACATATTATGCATTGTCAATACATATTATGCACTGTCAATACACATTATGTATTGTAAAATGTATTGTAAATACACATTTTAAAGTCAAAACAAATTTAAATCCTAAATAAGAATAGTCCCCAAGTATGAAATTAAGAACGGTAAAGTTTAGACTCTTAACTGCAGGTCTTATGGCGCCTAGGAGCTTAGCAAAGGCGCCCAATCCCAAATATACGTTCATCAGATAACATCTCCTGGACCGGCTAATAGGGAAAACTGTTGAGTAATCCTTCTTTACAAGCTGCTGTGGGGCAGCGAACGCGTGCTCGTAGTACTCAATACATTTGTCAACGTCCAGGTCTTTAAGTTTTCTTGGAGCCTCGCCAAAGCAACCGCAACCTTGGCGTCGAGCGCGCTGAGGAAAAGCTTCTGTATTGCAGACGTGTGCGGTTTTTTCTTCTTCTCACGTAGCAAAGGAAACAATGCTTGATTTTTTAATACCATTTATATTTTTTAATGTCATGTAGCAGTACACCATTCATTGCTAACCTTTGCTGATGATAAAAAATAACCTTTGTGCCTTTGCTCAAGCTAGCTAACTTTTGTCAAGCTTCCTAAACCTTTGCTCAAATTAACTTTTCCTCGAGTTAACTATTGCTGGAGTTAACTGTTATTTAAGGTAATTATAATAATTGAAGTTAACTCTTGTTTTAGTTAACTTGTTTTAGTTAACTTGTTTTAGTTAACTTGCTTTAGTTAACTCTTGTTTTAGTTAACTCTTGTTTTAGTTAACTCTTATGTAAGTTATCTACAGTTTAAGTCTAACTAAAAGTTATTCATTGTTTAAGTTAGCTAAAATAAAAGTAATGCATCTGTGAACAATCTAAACCTAAAATTTTGCAGACGTTAATGTTTCGCCCAAGACTGTTAAACAGCAATTGAACTGCTGCAGACGCGATAAATAACGACGGCTCAAGCCATCAACGCGATCGGATTTACGTTTCCATCAGCATAAGATGCTGATTGTTAGGTAGGGTTTCGGTGTTAAGTCACGTTGAGCAAAATACCAGAGCCCGAGGAAATTTGAGCGTTATTTTTTGAGCGATAACATTATTGCAAACAGTAATTGTTACAAACATTAAATATTACTACCATTATTTCAAACATAGTCACAAACATGGTTAGAAACATAGTTAGATTCATGGTTAGAAACATGGTTAGAATCATGGTTAGAAACGAGGTTAGAAAAATGGTTAGAATCATGGTTAGAAACATGGTTAGAATTATGGTTAGAAACATGGTTGGAAACATGGTTAGAATCATGGTTAGAATCATGGATAGAATCATGGTTAGAAACATGGTTAGAAACATGGTTAGAAACATGGTTAGAATTATGGTTAGAAACATGGTTGGAAACATGGTTAGAATCATGGTTAGAAACATGGTTAGAAATATGGTAGAATCATGGTTAGAAACATGGTTGGAAACATGGTTAGAATCATGGTTAGAAACATGGTTAGAATCATGGTTAGAATCATGGTTAGAAACACGGTTACAAGTACGGTCACAAATATAGTTACAAACATTATTTCAATTTAAATAAAAATTGTCAAGCCAATTTTGAGTGGCTTTATCTCCCAATATTAGCCCCCGCTTCCTAGAACGTCCATTCTGAGTTGGTGCCTTGCCAAGAGCGATATAAATATAAGGAAATAATTGTTTTTATGAATGATAAAAATTTTCAAGGCGCTTGGCACGAAAAATGAAAACAAAATGATTACGGGGAAAGTCCGAAATAAGTTATGTGTGCCAGGGACCCCTCTACTCTGAAAATTGTCGCATATTTTTTAATGTGAAATAAGAAACAAAGACATAACGAGTTTAAATAAGATATGAAGCATTTATTTATAATTTAATATAATTCATATAATAATATAATTTATATAATAATATAATTTATATAATAATATAATTTATATAATAATATAATTTATACAATAATGTAAATTATATAATTTAATTAATGCTCGTCCGTCTTCAAGAGATATCATGGTGCATTCACATTAGTTAAGCAAGTTAAGCTTAGTGCCAATTATTCCAGGAAAGTCGCATCGTGGAGCTGTTTGGCAACCGAAAGCCAGATGGACGCAATCGGACGACCTTTACATAATTCAGCCTTTGAATGCTGGTCATCAAAACACGGAGCTATGAAAAACAGAATGAAATAGCCTTCGAGCTAAGGGGTATATTGGGCCAACTCGAAGACATGCGGCTGAAGGTGAATCATAGTTTCCGAATCGGAAATACTTGGCATTCCTCCCGACTCCTTACAACCAGCTATTATATGCTCTGTGACCGCAAACTACACTCAAAAAAGACGTTGAAAACCTTATGAGAAAATCTTAAATTATGCTTAACTAGATTTTCTGTTGTGCGTAAGAAAATTGTATGTTATTATTCATGAGAAAATCGAATATTTTTATTCATAAGAAAATCGAATATTATTATTCATAAGAAAATCGAATATTATTATTTATGAGAAAATCGAATATTATTGTTCATAAGAACATCAAATGTTATTGTTCACAAGAAAATGGAATAAATAGAGTATACTCAAATATTATTGTTCATAAGAAAATCGGATATTATTATTCACAAGAAAATAGAATATTATTATTCATAAGAAGTTCAAAAATTATTACTCTTAAGAGAATTGAATATTATTATTCATAAAAAAATCGAATCTTATTCATATGAAATATTTTTAATATATAAATTTTTTCCTACATAAATTTTTACCAATATAAATTCTTTCCAATGTAAATTCTTTCTAATATAAATTCTTTCCAATATAAATTTCTTCCAATATAAATTCTTTCCAATATAAATTCTTTCTAAAATAAATTCTTTCCAATATAAATTCTTTCTAATATAAATTATTTTCAATATAAATTCTTCACATTACAATTTATATTATAAAAAAAATATATTAATAATACACAAAATTCATTACACAATATTGCAAATTGCACACTTTCACGATTAAGGTACGTTTGTATATTATTACGATATATTTCGCTCAAATGCGGGCAATACGCTCAGTAATCTGATACGAGAAGTGATATATGGTGTCCATTACGATTCAATTACGAACATAAAGTCCGCTTCCACAACTATCTGTTCTCCTCAATCTGGCATTACAGATTTGGTCCGTTTAATATGATTAACCCATTTTGAACCCATTTCACGGCGACCTACTTTTAAGGCTTAATCTCGAATGAAGTTGTTCGTTATTACTTTATGATCAGCACATGAGTGCTTTGTCGCATTAATAACGCTAATGCAAGAAGGCGTTTTGTTAGATTGCTGGAATATACTAAATACTCATGAAAATTAATATAAACCCATCCACCATTAATATACTTAAATTATATTAATGTACTTAAATTATATTAATACATTTAAATTATATTAATATACTTAAATTATATTAATATACTTAAATTATATTAATATACTTAAATTATATTAAAACTTAATCCAAGAATACTCCTAAATTTATTACTATTAGCACATGTATGTGTTATTAGAATCCGAATATTGAGTGTTCCAGCGAGCGAGGCTGCGTCCACCTCTACCTAAAACATCAAAACGTTAAGATACCCGCAAATGCGGTTTAGGAAAATGTATAGACCAAACCTCTTATCCGGCTCCGCTGTTAAAAAATACTGCCAGCGAAACCATAATCACGAAACAATATCGTAAAATTATTATCAGAAAGTATTGATAAAGAAAGTCAACATTCGTTTTTCCCTGTTTATATTGCGAGCGCGTAAATTATCCTCATCGATAAGGTAAAAGGTTCTTCGGCCGTCCAGCGCCTTACCGGAACTCTGGAATTCGAAACAATCGCCGCCACTTCCGGCTGGTCTCTCGTCGGAATTTTAAACGCTTCCAGAGCGACCCAGTCTCCGCAATTTGTTAATGAGCAATCTTTGTTCTTTTGTCACCTGATGGGCAGGTAATTGTTGCCTCCTTTTCCCAATGGTACATACATGGAATGTCCATTAGTTTAGGTCTTCAGGTATTGTGCTGGACATACATGTGCCAGTTCTCGTATCGGCAGTTTAATCAGTACTTGCAAACCCTAAGGGACGAATTTTAAAATTTAATTTGTAACTAATGACTAGCTTTGTTTAAAATAGTGTTTTGTTTAATGTAGTAAGTTTTGGTGATCATGTTATCTTTTGCTCAAGATACTAATCTTCGCTTAACAGAATAAACATCGTTGGAATAAACATACAGCCGGCAATAGAGCCTTTCAACCAAACGGAATCTTCGAGATCAATGGTGGCGATATTTTAACAATACGAGTAATCCTTATATAAACAACAGCGAAGACCTTGAATTTCAATCAACGTGGGAACCTAGAATTCCAATTCTCGAGCGCAACAATGAAAATTAACACAATGTCAACCGTGTTTAGAGCGCAAAGGACATCGCGGCAAGCAAAAAAGGCGATTTAGCGACCGTTAACAGATTGATTGCCAAGATTTTCCACGTTAATGGAAAAGGAATTCCTTATGCAGCACCTGGCCATTAATCCACCTTACCATAAAGCACGTTCGCATTTGCACTCGAGCCGCGACGATTGCCTTTTTACACTCTTTTATTGTTTGCAAGTCGCGAAATTAAAACCGGTGCCTTGGTGTTATTGTTACTAACAACTTGGCCAAGAAGGGAAAATTGATTGGTGCCCATAATAAATATGTGCGTGCGAATGTAAACAAACTTACAATATTCTCTTTTTATTTAACCAATTAGTATTACTACTAAAAGTAATAAATATACAACCCTCAATACCCTAATAACCTAACAGAACAGTAATACCAATAATATTAACATTAACTAATACTAACTAGTGACGATAATATTAATAAAAATAAGTGTATCAAATATCGCGTTGTTGTAACAAGATAAACAAATTCCGGGAAACCGACTTTTGTATCTTTGCCGATGGGAATTCCGGCTTAGGGCCCGCGCACATTGTCACCCCTACCTTGGCAGCGCTCGTCTGAGCAAACGTGTGCTTCCCCGGCCTGCTAATCCAACAATGGCACACACCACAACAATAACAAAAGCGAAGCGACGAAAACAACAAAGACGCGGCGCACAAACGCGAAACAATTGGGCGACGTCGTCAGTGACGTGAGGCGCGCAGACACGACAGAACACTAAGTTATCGGCACAAATTGTTTAACAAATTCCCTTGTATCGCACCGCGATAATTCATGTGACCGTGACGTCAGCGGCCGCGGCGTATCCGGCCAATCGGCGGCCGAGATTTGAACGGCGCCACGCCCCCTAGCGCGACTCCGAGGAACAATCGGCTCGGAGGTGCCGCTCGCACTCTGGATTGTTGTTGCACAATGTTGCCGCTTTGCCGACTCGTACAAGTTACCGCCTGTGACGACCTGCCGCGACCTGTTGACGATGCGCGACCGTTTTCGGCACCTCTTCTGGTAAATCACGTGTGGCCTCGTTTGGGCTTATTGGTTGCCATTAGTATTTGCTTTAATTATGAAAAATTGGCATAATGACAAAAACAATCTAGTATTAATAAAATAATTAATACAATAATATAATAATCAATATATAATAACAATAATGAATATTATAATAACAATAATTAATACAATAATAACAATAATTAATACAATAATAACAATAATTAATGCAATAATAACAATAATTAATACAATAATAACAATAATAAAAATAATTAATAAATACTGTAGTATAGATTACTTATATATAATAATTGCACATGTGTTATAATAATTAAGTGAATTAATAAAAATTAATGGTAATAAAAATTGTAAAAATTATAAAACGGTAATACCTAATTTGTTTTACGTACTTGTTCTTGTTTAATGTACTGCATATTTGTTTATTTGTCCAAATATGTAAGCACATGTTGCTTGTACGATAAAACTCTTTAGTTACTTATGCGCATATACATCATACACAACACTCACATGAATGCACTTACATACACATGCATAAAACTTACATACACATGCATAAACCTTACATACACATACATAAAACTTACATACACATACATAAAACTTACATACACATACATAAAACTTACATACACATGCATAAAACTTACATACACATACATAAAACTTACATACACATGCTTAAAACTTACATACACATGCTTAAAACTTACATACACATGCTTAAAACTTACATACACATGCATACAACTTACATACGTACAATTCACATACTCCTGCATACGACTTATACACATATACGAAAATACAAACGTGCATGCACGTACAGATACGCGTATACATACAGAGTACGCATTAATTGTAAAACTAATCAGATAATAAAAATAATTTAAGCAATTTTCCGCCTTAAAGATTGCAAAATCCCAATAAACAAACAAGACGTGAGATTGCGAACGTTTGTGGAAGAGTTTGCTCGGTAAGACGCACGTGTTCGCCTTTGTGTATTAGCTTTGTTTGTTCTAAAATGAGGATTTTTAAAAACCATTAACAGCAAACGGAAACGAGATAAAAACTCTTAACGAAGTTCTTTGTCGCGCCGTGTAAATAATAATATTATACATATTATGTACTATACACTAGCTAACACAAAGCTTATAACACAAAACATCTAACACAAAACGTATAACACAAAACGTATAAATAAACACAAAACATATACCTAACACAAATAAAACACAAAACATTTATTTATGTATAGATGGTACCACGTGTTCTTTTTGAAATGTTTCATAAAAACTGCGGCTTCTTTGTCGCATCTTTACATTTCAATCCGAACACCCTGTATAACCAAGTAGAAGCACATACCCATTATATTCTGGGACACCCTGTATATACACTTAGGTAATTCAAGTTGTCAAAATAATTAATAAACAAAAACTGCATCTAAATAGCATTGCTGGTAAAAACAATTGCCAATCGTTACCAACCTTCAAATAGTATTGTACCTAGCATAATTGTATCTCCTCCGATTTTCTATGAAAATGTTAAGAAAAAATTCATCGGGCGCCATGGAAATCGCTCGAAATGGTCGTGATTACATCTGGGGTACTTTCGATCTATCTAGAACAAACCTTATCTAGAAGAAGCCTTATCTAGAAGAAGCCTTATCTAGAAGAAGCCTTATCTAGAAGAAGTCTTAGCTGAAGGTAAGCTAACCCCAGTATTACAAACGACAGTTATCCTTTAGCTAAGTTAGCGAACTAATCAGCTATTAGATATTTTTAAAATAGCGAAAGGTGATTGGTTCGCTAACTTAGCTAAATGATAACTGTCAAATAATTTGACATTGCGTCTTTGATAATTATTTGACATTTCGATAATGGATCTGCGCATGCGCCGCTCACTTATAGAATGTATATACGTGGGGTGCTCAAAAAGTATCGAACTCCTAATCGGTAGAAATAATACAACACTTCCAATTAAAAAAATACAATTAAGCATACTTTTCTCATATTGTCATGTAGGGTTGTTCTATACAGTTATTGTGCAGATTTCTCTCTTGTATTACATAGTGATGTACACATTACATATATGTAATATTATTATTATTATGTATTTATACATACAAGATGTATTTATACATAGAAGATGTATTTATACATACAAGAAATATTTTAAGGCGTGTATGAAGTACATACGTTTTGTCTGTTTACCCACCTATTACGGCATACAGTTATTTGCGCTAAAAACGACCGACGGATGTAAATTTTGAGGAAAACAAAACGTATAATCAAGTTGGGTAGTCTTCAGAAGTTTCTTTATAGGCCTGTGAATGCACACATGTAATCAGTGTTGCATAATTCAAAATTAGAAAATGAGGGGAAATGCCGACATAAACTTGCATATCTTTTCCTCATTATTATTTATTAATAGAGTTTATCAGTATTAGATTTATGTGCGTTGTTGGTATTACTTATATGTGGTATTACATACCTACAGTTGTTATTAATAGTTCAGTAACCTTGTTGGATGTTATTCTTACTATGATTAGTATAATTATGATTATGACTATAAGTATTATTGAGACTAATATTATTATTGTGATTATTATTATTATTGTGATTATTATTATTATTGTGATTATTATTATTGTGATTATTACTATTGTGATTATTATTATTATTATTATGGTTGTTATTATTATTACATATTAAGTAGATACCAGGATTATTATTAATAGTAATGCATTGGTAGCGTTCAATTTACAAGTAAAATGTGTCAGGTATGTGATTGTTTGAAATGAAAAATAAAAGGTTTGACCCTTGCTCGCCGATGACACATTTAAATCCAGGCCTGATTAAATCTTAACCCATTTATTCTATACGTACACGTATTTATTCTACACGTATTTATTCTGCACGTATTTATTCTGCACGTACCCCACTTACAATGTAAAGTATCTGTGATAATATTTAATAATACTTATATGTGATAATAGCACAGAGCAATAATACCAAATGTGACACACACACACAGTGTGATGATGCCACATACGTAATATTACATGATGAAACGTAACTTCGATCCCAAGACGAGTCTGACGACTGATAGGCCCACTTGAGCGAAACGAGGCAAAGGCGAACGCTAACGGTCACGAATATTTATAGAAATTGATCTGTTCGTTGGTGCAAGAGTGCAATTTAACGCTGTTTGCTACTCATTGTTGCCGGAGCAAAGTGTGAAAATCCATTGATACACAAATACAACTGGATACTCGGCGATATCAGGTTTCATAGGTCGCGCGATTCGCGATGTTATTCTAGTATAGTGGGGCGAAATGTGTGTAAACTTTTCTCTCGGAAAAATAAATATGTACATATTGTAATATTAAAATAATATTGAATAAATGTTAAGATGGATAAACAAAGAAATAAATAAACACTTAACACAAAGTATTAAATAAACGCGCAATACAAATAAATTAATAAACGCGCAATACAAAGAAATATATAAACGCGTAATACAACGAAATAAATAAACGCGCAATGCAAAGAAATAAATAAACGCGCAATGCAAAGAAATAAATAAACGCGCAATACAAAGAAATAAATCAACGCGTAATACAAAGAAATAAATAAACGCGTAAACACAAAGAAGTAAATAAATGCTTAACATAAAGAAATGAATGCATACAGAACATAAGAAATGAATTAAATAAATAAGTAAATGTGCAAACTATCAAACAGACACGCATTTAAACCTGGTTTTCCCCCATGGACGCCTAATGGACGAAACGCATCACACATGTAGGCTCTCAACATCAGAATGATTTGCATGAAATTGCGCGCTGTTGTTTAGAAAATATTTATTTTTTTAAATTTAAATGAGTGATAATGTCCGGTTTTATTATGTTGTATTTTGCATTAATATATTGTACGCTATTGTGTAAAAATCAACAACTTAATCGGTGTTAATACTATATGTGATAGTACGGATAGTATCACAGATTTATCTGTGATAATATACAGTAATGTATAGAGAAAGGTGACCTGCATGGTAATGAAAAATGCTAAGATAACAGGATTTGAGAGCTTCTTGCACAATTCGACGAAATCGGGGAAAGTGCACATGTATCCACCAGGTAATCGAAGCGTGCCTTGGATGACGCACGCAGTTCCGTGACGTCACGGACATTCCAAGACATCCGACAGGTGGGGTCTTCTGGTGTCTTGATCAGTGGCGTAACGCTATTTGGGTCAATGATACGATAGCAGTTCCGCTTTTTCTGGAAATCTCGCGCAAATAGACGTGATTCATTCCGGACTCTATTAAATTATAACGACTCGTTGTTTTAGCTGCTCAACGAAGTGCCCACGTATTCGAAATTACATGTTGTTCTGGACGACAAACAATCGTTATTGTTTAAAGATTGTTGATTAAACGATATTATTTAAACGATGTTATTTAAACGATGTTATTTAAACGTTATTATTGAAACGTTATTATTGAAACGTGATTATTGAAACGTTATTATTTAAACGTTATTATTTATATTTTATTTTATAAACATAACTATTTAAATTTTATTTTATAAACATAACTATTTAAATTTTATTTTATAAAGATTACTATTTAAATTTTATTTTACAAACATTATTATTTAACTAATTGTTTAACAGATTTTTATGCGAATACCATTGAAATATTAAATGAAATTTTATTTTACAAACATTATTATTTAACTAATTGTTTAACAGATTTTTATGCGAATACCATTGAAATATTAAATGAAATTTTATATTCCTGTTGACAACAAGCAGGGAAAACACCTTTTACGAGTTTTTAAAACAGAAAAATAAAGCTCGGAACGACAATGCCGGTTTAACGGTTCCCTGGCATTGATATTCACGGTTTATTGGAGAATTCGCCGTTGTTTTTATTATCCTTGGCAAATACCGCCTACGCCTACTTGGTGGCGCTGGGATCGTTGTGGTTTGTTCCCCCAGCCGACCTAGACCTACTTCAACGAATTTGCGAAGTTCGAGAAGAAATTTCAATTGCATATGCATATGTAAAAATAATGACTAAACGATAATATAGAGTAATAATTAAAGCATAATATAAAATAATAATAAATCCATAATATAAAATAATGATACAACCATAATGAAAAATAATAATAAAAATATAATGTAAAATAATAATAAAACCATAATGTAAACTAATAATATAGCAATGATATAAAATAATAATAAAGCGATGATATAAAATAATAATACACCGATCATATAAAATAATAATAATAAAGCGATAAAATAAAATAATAATAAAATGATAATATTAAACAATAATAGAAAATAAGAAAATAATAATGTAAAACAATGTTAAAGCTAATGTGTTTAAAGTATTAGGATTTTTGCGAAAGAATTAACGCAAATTTACAGTAATTGTGAACTTCGCGTCCTGCCATAAACATTAACCTCACACCGATAAATTAGCGAGAAATATGGGCCCGCACTGGGGCACAAAGAGACAATGTTTATAGTCCAATTTGGCCGTTGCTTGAAATGGGCATACCTAAGTAAGACGTCGCCCCCATCTCATTAACATTAAGTGACCCGAACCCATAACTATAGTTGTAAACAAGGAATTTAATGGGCACTTTCGAGCATTGGCTAGAGATAATTTCAACACGAGCTTTTTCAACGAGAGCTTTCTGAACATGAGGCTTTTTAACGTAAGGCTTTTTAACGCCAGGCTTTTTAATGTCAGGCATTTTAACGTCACGCTTTTTAACGTCAGGCTTTTTAACGTCAGACTTTTTAACGTCAAGCTTTTTAACGTCAAGCTTTTTAACGTCAGACTTTTTAACGTCACTCCTTTTAACATCAAGCTTTTTAACGTCACGCTTTTTAACGTCAAGCTTTTTAACGTCAAGCTTTTTAACGTCAGGCTATTTAACGTCAGGATTTTTAACGTCAGACATTATAACGTTAGACTTTATAATGTCAGCCCTTTTAACCTCAGCTTTTAGAAGATCAGGTTTTAGAACATTAGACATTAAAACATCAAGTTTTTTAATGGCAGGTTTTTCAACGTTCGATTTTTTAATGTAAAGCAGTTAGAACCTAGCTTTTGAAATTATTTTTTTAAAGTAAAGCTTTTAAGTGAGGCATTTAAAGCGCGAAAAAGTAAGACTTTTAAAGTGAGTCTTTTAAAGTGAGTCTTTTAAAGTGAGCCTTTTAAAGCGAGTCTTTTAAAGTGAGTCTTTAACCCGTGGCTGCCTAGGCGAGTATGGCACATTTACGAGGAAAAATTCCAACGCGGCATTTAACGATACGCGTTAAAGCAACTATAAATTTTGACAAATGCTTGCCATTAAGGCTGAAGATAGGGCCTTGTCACTTATATATCACAGAGCTCGACATTAAAAAAGCTATCACCTTGGCGGCGGATTAATATGGCCCCAAATTCCTTTGCCCGCCTGACAGGGTTATATTATGCTTAAGCATAACATAAAATTTTGTATGAAACAATCCTTTAGAATTCCGTTTTCTTTGTTATAAATTTTTATTTATTCATTTATTTATTCATTTTTTCCAGTTGAATTCTTTCCAATTAAATCTTTGTTATTAATTTCATTATTAAATTCATTATTAGTTTCATTATTAAATTCATTATTAATTTCATTATTAAATTCATTATTAAATTCATTATTAATTTCATTATTAACGTCATTATTAACTTCATTATTAAATTCAGTATTAATTTCATTATTAAATTCATTATTAATTTCATTATTAAATTCATTATTAATTTCATTATTAAATTCATTATTAATTTCATTATTAAATTCATTATTATATAATTTCAATTTATGAATTAGGCATTTTTTTTTAAATTTTAATCTATTATTTCTTTCGAGGGGCTATACACATATGCCACATTATGGTATTTATTATATAGAGTATAATATATCTTCGTATTTCATTATTATTACTGCACAGGCTTTATTAACAACAAAAAAATCGTGGCCATAAGCCCAATTTTACGGGCACTCTGGTGGCCTAATAAACAACAATTCTGACACTTTTGACTCCATGAAGCTCTTCGAATTGTTTGGAATGCGACCTGTTGACCCTAGAGATGGACATGCGAAGAAACGGGGTGATGCAGCGCATCTGCCTTTGTAATAAGAGATAATGGGATCTGTGAATTACTCTGCACCTGGACCATAGCTTAATAAAAGACTATGTGCCGCATTAATGGCGAGGCTTATATATTCAGTTCTTACTGAGAAAGTAATACTATTACGAGAAAATTTCTTTAATTTAATATATTAATATATTTGTGTATACATACATAAAACCAAAGAAATAAAAAAAATATTATATATTAGAATTGATTTTCGCGAGCATTACGCATTAGAACTATTTATAGAATGTTAATGCACCCGCGCCGGGAGATTTAAAATTCATTAATAATTACGTAGGCGCCCGAGAAATTAGTTCCGAGAAGCTGGCCCCATTATTTGCACTATGTAATGCCCAAATATAGAACTCAAACACATCGTCACCTTGATAAAGCATTTTTGCTTTAAATTAAAAAAATGTACCTCAGGTATGTAGGAAATAGACGCAAATAAGATAACATGCATATCCTGAATGTGCAAAAATCGTTTATTCCAGCAGATGATAACCTACATAACATGTACAATAATTATTTGTACCTATAGGTGTTATAACATTAATATTTGTAATAATATTTTTATATTATTATTTTTATCATTAATATTATTAAAATTATTATTATAATTATGACTATAATTTTTATTATAATTATGATTATAATTATTATTATAATTATGATTATAATTATTATTATAATTATGATTATAATTATTATTATAATTATTATTATTTTGTGTTCTATGTATTATTGTAATAGGTAGATCTCAGATGTAGAGTATCTCCAACGCCAAGGAGCTGCTAATCGCAGGAGGCGTAGCGGGCGATGAGTCACTGTTTAGGTTATAGCACGTGCTAAATTCTTACTAGCAAAGCTACACAATAAAGTGCTACAATACCGGCCAGGTGGCTCATTATCTCAGTATTATCTCTTCGGCGTGTCGCAATCATAGATTTCCTACAAATGGAAACAATTTCTTTGTGCCGAGCCGCTAATAAATTATTATTAGCGCGCTATTTAATATTGTCACAGTTTGTAATATTGTCACAGTCTGTAATATTGTCACTGTTTATAATATTGTCACTAATAGTCACTATACTAGTTAGTATGCAATATTGTCATGCATGGCAAAATTATTTTTAATATGTATCACATTGAATGTCTTTACATTACATGTCCCGAGGATATTGCGAAACTAATGCACATGATACATTGAAAATTTATTGCAAAAGCACGTTCGCGCACGTGGGACTATCTATGTCTAGCCAAAAACTTCTTCCTGGAGTTTAACAAAAAAATTGCAAAACAAAAAAATGCAAAAAAAATGGGGCATGATTCATCTTGCACTAAATCTACTTCGATAAAAGTAAAATATTCAAGTCGATACAATGCTTACAATAAATTCAAAACATTTAAATCAGATTTAAAACAATTGCAACGCAGATATCAATAAAACGTTTTTCATTTTTTATTTGTTCTTTTTTATTTATTTATTTTATTTATTTTTTTTTTCTATCTGGTTTTTTCTATTTGTTTTTTTAATTTGTTTTTTTAATTTATTTTTTTAATTTATTATTTTTTATTTGTTTTTTTTCTATTTGTTTTTTTTTTAAATTATGTACTTTGTTAGCTTCAGTTTATTTACTAGTGTTTTATAACTTAGCAATGCGTTCGCTATTTTACGCTAAATGCCTAAACCAGTTTGAATCATTTAAAGTGGCTCTTAAACAAACATTGGCACATTTGAACTTGTAAACAGTGGCAGTTAATACGAAAATGATTTGGCATGCAGCAATCTCAAAGGACGATAAACGTGGCCGTAAAGCAAGTAGCGCATTGTATAATGTGCGATAGAGGTTATGACAAATCCTCTGGTTGTTATTGCCCCTGGACACATAACAATATGACCAATTCCTGGCCGCCCACGATCGTCTAATACCGTATATTTTGCAATATAAGTCCTAATACAAATGATTTACTAATACATAGCTTTAGTAATACATAGCTTTAGTAATACATAGCTTTAGTAATACGTAGCATTAGTAATACATGTGCTTTACTAATACATGTTTATGGCTCTGTTTTTATTTTTATTTTATTTTTTTAAGTTAAATATATTATCGAAGAAGCTTTTAACAATCGCGAACATATGGCACTATCGATGGGGTTCAACCAACGATGGTTTAACCCATAATTATATTAAAGCAGTTGGTTGAAGCGAGTACCCATAAGGTTAACAATGTTAATGCAGCATGAGGCGCAAAGACGCCCCCGTTGATTCCGAGAAAAACCGCTGTCGCCGCCTCACTCATTAACAATAGAGTTTATTAATTAGGCATTTCCTGTTTATTTATAGATACCGACGCCAATATGTATATGACAGTTCAATAAGAGTGCCACTTTTTGCACGATAAGTTGTCGCATGTTTGTGTTTTTTCTTATCTGGGTGAATGCTGTAACAACAGCTTTTGTGCAGTGTTTTTGTTTTCGTTTTTATAGGCTTATGTATTGTTTGTGTATAGAGGTTTCTAACGGTTTTGGAATGTCGACAAACGGCCAGAAAAATTTTTAGAAACAATTTTTTATTTTAAACTTTGGGACACTTTTCTTTAAAAAATATGTCGGGGTTACATAATATCAAAATATAATCTTTGATAATATGTATACTATTTATTTATAAGTATATACGAGATTAAGCGTTGTATTGATATTGTACGAGAAGTTTATTTTGCTACTATACGAAAAGTTCATTCTATCCAAAGAGTTTACTTTAAACAAAAATGATCATTTTTCTAATGAGATTATTTTATCTCATGAGTTTTTTTTATCCAAGAAGGGTATTTTATTCAAATAGTGAATTTTATCCAAAGAGTGAATTTTATCCAAAGAGTGAATTTGATCCAAAGAGTGAATTTTATGCAAAGAGTGAATTTTATCCGAAGAGTGTATTTTATCCAGAGAGTGAATTTTATCCAAAGAGTGAATTTTATCCAGAGAGTGAATTTTATCCAAAGAGTGAATTTTATCCGAAGAGTGTATTTTATGCAAAGATTTTATTTTATCCAAAGAATTTATTTTATCCAAAGAATTTATTTTATCCAAAGACTTTATTTTATCCAAAGACTTTATTTTATCCAAAGACTTTATTTTATCCAAAGCGTTTATTTTATCCAAAGAGTTTATTTTATCCAAAGTGTTAATTTGAAACAAAAGCGTTCATTTTATACAAAAATTAGTTCTTTTCCAAAAGGTTCAGTTATGCTATGGTTATACGAAAAGTTCTGCGACTAACAATTTTTTAATCCAAAAAGTTCATTGTGTATTTACTAACAGATCATCTATTTGAAACATTCGTATTTATATTTTGAAAAAACAAAAAAGAACAGTGCACAGGAAGCCTCAATAGGGTTAAAGTCCTTGGTTTAAGTAATATTTTCTCACCAAAATACAAGAAAAAACTCACCATTTTCGGGTTGCAATCCGCAGGCTCGTGCTGATACAAGTAATCACACTCAAAAACCGGGTTATCGTCTATTCCAAAATTCAAATAGGGCACTAACTGCGACATAAGGCGGCCGTGGTTTCCTAAGGCCTAAAGAACAACTTCACCGCACACTTCGAGGTGATAACCGTGAAATCTAGTCAGCCTTGGCTACCGCAGGAATCAACAGTCGTTAACGAACGTCCGCCACAGCCTTCTTATCACGAATACGTCAAACAAGCACTGCTTTCTTTACTTATTGCGAATAGCCGCCTCGAAGCGACAAGGATCGCGAATGCGCCCGTCCTTGTCGCGCGCGCACTTTCGCGTAAGTCTGTCCTACTCCCGCGCGTGCGATCGGCTTGAATGGTGACGTAAACCGAGGTAGAGGGAGACGATCGAGTATTTCGGGCGAACTGTTCGGTTCCACGAACTCCTTCGATTTGCTCTCGAGAAAATTGGGCTTGTGTGTTTCGGTTTATAAAACGTTTTTCTCAGTATCTGGATTATCAGATTCCGAGGCGATATAATATACCGAATCTAGTGGGCTGGAAATTCCCATTTTCAAAATGATTTTCCGGTAGCATGTCGCTTTCTATGGCATTTCTTTGCATAATCTTTTACTATTACTATTTAAACTATTATCTTATTGTTACTAGTTATATTATTATTATTATTAGTGATGTTAATATTATTACTATTGTTATTAGTTGTATTATTATTACTGATATTAGTATTATTACTATTCCATTATTACTATTACGTTATTACTATCATATTATTACTACTACATTATTACTATCATATTATTACTACTACATTATTACTCGTTATTACTGCTCTATTATCACTATTATATTATTATTATTATTATATTTTAGCAAACATTTGCTTAGCAATTCCGTGCAGGGAAATTGTTTGCATTATTACGGCCTGTAACACGCTTGGAAATCGTCAGGTAGCTCTTGATAAAATATCTCGTTAACACTTACAGTGTTGAGGAATTCGCATTGAAATATTTTCATGTTAACACATTAATATTTAAAAAATGAGTTGTAAATAAATATGTAGAATATATATTCTGATATTCAAAATTATACATTCCATAGAAATAATGCAATCCATAGAAATAATACAATCCATAGAAATAATACAATCCATAGAAATAAAACAATCCATAGAAAAAATACATTCCATAGTAATAATACAATCCATAGTAATAATACAATCCATAGAAATAATACAATTCATAGAAATAATACATTCCATAGTAATAATACATTCTATATAAATAATACATTCCATAGTAATAATACATTGTATATAAATAATACATTCCATAGTAATAATACATTGTATATAAATAATATATTGTATATAAATAATACATTCCATAGAAATAATACATACAATAAAAATAATATATCCATAGAATCTATGGAATATATTACAAAATGTTGTGAATATTTAGACTATGAACTTTTTTGGCAAGCACGATTTATTGGCAGCACGTCCAAAATTTATTGCGCTGGCAACTGAACTTATTTGCGAAATTCCCCTCTTGACAAAACGCTCTCCTTGAGAAAAGATGGATTAAATTCAGTTTTAGAAACAGCTAAATTTAGTATTATCACACATAAAACGGCATTATTACCTCGTTAGTACATGTTTAATTAATTATTTATTATATTGTTCCTTGAACACAACACAATCATTAACACAGCCTCTGCAAGCAGGGTTCACCTTTGGCTCAGGGTTCAAGTTTGAGCAGAACAGTTTCACAAGCGTAACCGTTGCAATGTTTTCGATTAATTAATAAACATCCTGTCAAAAAAGTGGATAAATAGAAGATGACTCACGTTGTAATCTATTTTTAAACAAAAAGTAATTCATTAAGATACAGGCTGCGTACGTGATGTATTGGTTCGTGTGTAATTTGCATGTGTCGTTTTGCAATAAATGAGGCTCAAGTTTATTTGCGGCGAAGCAAACGATTATATTAACCCTTATCAACCTTTGGCCAGGTGATTGCTGCAGTGTTTTCCCGGATTTTATTTGTGATGCAAATGCGTCTTTCTGTTTCATTAAGTTTCAGTAGTCTATGAGATTCATTTTGTGTGGTAATTTATTTATTTGTTGTTTTTAATTGTATTTTTATTTGTTTTTTTAATTGTATCTTTATTCGTTATTTTCAAAAATTTTATTTGTACTTTTTTAATTGTTCATATTTATTACTTTCATTATTTTTGTTTATTACTTTCATTATTTTTATTTATTAATTTTATTATTTTTATTTATTAATTCTATTATTTTTATTTATTACTTTTATTATTTTTATTCATTACTTTTATTATTTTTATTCATTACTTTTATTTATTATGCCAGTTATACTTAATCCTATTTTTGAATTTAAATTATTTAAAATAAGTTTCACCCTCAATTCTAATCCATTGAAGCAGGTATATCTCGAAAAATAAAAAAGTTATTTATATAGTAGTTAGGTGTACCACTACCTACTCTGTCCCCCGCTATAGCTGTCTGTAGCTGTGTCAAAATAGCGACGTAACTAGAGAAGAAATGTGCGGGACAATATATGCACCCTCGCAATTTTATTGATCAAATAAAAGTTGTGAGGGGAGCCGTACGTGTGAGGGGGAGGCGCATTGAGCGAGGGGGTGGTCAGTCAGTGGAACTGAGTATGCATCGGGAGATTTGGCGCCACAGTTGCCCGAGGGGGCACTAATTTATGCCTCGCCCGATCCAAGCACATCCAGCTCGTGAACTAGGGGACCGTGCCATGTTCGAGCCCTTTGTAGATTAAATACCTTGGTGCATGTGTTTTGTTATTGTTGTTTGCTGACTTGCCTTTTCTCACTTTTTTCGGTGATAATTGTGTAGTACATTTTCGATACTTAAAAAATAAAAAAAAGTAAAATTGAATGAAAAAAAAAAATGAAAAAGTAAGGTTGAAAAAAAAAAGAAAAAGTAAGGTTGAAAAAAAAAAGAAAAAGTAAGGTTGAAAAAAAATGAAAAAGTAAGGTTGAAAAAAAATGAAAAAGTAAAATTGAAAAAAGATGGAAAAATAAAATTGAAAAAAATTAAAAAGTAAAATAGAAAAAATAAAAAAAGTAAAATGAAAATTGAAACATAACTTTCTATTACTTGTACCTATGAATATTTGTAGATATATTTATAGATTATGTACTTATACTTCGTATACATAAGAGTTGTATGTAATAACATGAACATAGTGAAATTTGCATATCACGGTCCAGCAAGCGTTTTAAGATGATTTGGCCGCGCAAATAAATGTTTACATTTCTTATCTTATCGTCACTTTTAGGAAACGTTTCAGGAACAATTAGATTACGAAGGTATAGTTCCTTATCTTTATGCGATTGTTTATTAACAGCTTGTCGCCATTGTTTTATATAGGAACTCATGCAAATACCGCCTGGGGCTTTGCTTGCTGCGTTTTGCACTTTAAACTGTAAAATTTGCAATTGAAAGAACCGTTTTTATTGAATACTACATTATAGAAAATAGACTTTAGTTCGTGTTTCCGAACGTATTAAATTATGTCTTGTAGCTAATATAAATTATAAGTTGTAGTACTCGTAAGTTATAGCATTAATAACTTATAGCACATATAAGTATGACACCTATAAGTATAGCACATACAAGTATAGCACATACAAGTATAGCACATACAAGTATAGCACATACAAGTATAGCACATACAAGTATAGCACATATAAGTAAAGGACATATAAGTATAGCACATATAAGTATACCACATATAATAATAGCACATACAAGTATAGCACATATAAGTATAGTACATATAAGTTATAGGAAGGAATAATATGTGTCTGCTGGGTTTCGTACGGGGTCAGGGCACTCGGGTCATTGGTCAAGCGGTATTTGAACCCCTTAGTTGACTTACTTTATGGCTGCACTCACATTAAGCCCGTAAAAGTACCTAGCGCTAAAAAGCACAGCCGCCTGGGATAGATTAGAATTGGGAACAAAGTGGCCTTTGTCGATCATTGTGGTGCCTTAAGTTTCGAGTATGTTAGATGGCTTTTAAAAACGCTTGTAATAACGCCGGCTTCAGAATGGCCGGCTACTTAAGCGGCAATTAGAACGTTGGCCTAACCACGTGTCCATTCTAAAGAATGCATTAACAAATGCACCTTATTCTGATAAATGAAGCGTGGCGAACGATACTAGACGGGGCTATGATAAAATGGGAGGACTATGATTGTTGCTGCGATGGTTATTGTACCGTTGATTATAGTTTATTTTGAATATAATTTATTTTGATTATATTTTATTTTGATTATAGTTTATTTTGATTATATTTTATTTTGATTATATTTTATTTTGATTATAATTTATTTTGATTATATTTTATTTTGATTATAGTTTATTTTGATTATATTTTATTTTGATTATATTTTATTTTGATTATATTTTATTTTGATTATATTTCATTTTGATGATATTTTATTTTGATTATATTTTATTTTGATGATATTTTATTTTGATTATATTTTATTTTGATTATATTTATAAATGAGTACTTATTATAAAAGTAAGTCCTTTAAATCTTGAGAATTACTTTAAAATAAAGTAATATGTTTGTACCAATGTTCCCCTCAATGCAGTACTTAATTCTTAGTTTACTTCTTAGATTACGGGCATAATGCCCGGCTTCTGAAACGATAGATATCTTATCCTTTGAATACTATAGTAATTGAACCAATCAGTTATGGTTATTTTAAAAAATACCATGGAAACGAGATTGATCCTGGCAGTTGATTGGTTCGATAACTATCGAAAGGATAACTATCCTTCCAGAAATCGGGCATTAGAGAATCTAACACAAAGGAAATATTTTGGAAACTATGAACAGTTGTAGAAACTATGAACAGTTGTAGAAACTATGAACAATAGTAGAAACTATGAACAGTTGTGGAAACTATGAACAGTTGTGCAAACAATTTTCCTTCAATTAACTTTTGTATAATAAGTGGGCGCAGCTTGTTGCGAACTATTGCATGGTTTAGACCAGTTGGTTTAGACTCAGCCATGGTATAAAACAGGCCTGGCAAAGGGGCACCCTGTACATCTCGGAGATGTGAGGTCTCGCGGTGTAAAAAGGAGTGGCGATGATCATCTTACAACGGCTTACTAGATTCACATGTGGGCGACGAACGTTGGACTCACGTGCGCTAGATCGCAGTTGGTGCAGATATTATGTAGGTTATTTAATTTGCGGCCAAAGGCGTCTAGTTCTTTTGATACAGGCGCCTGTTTTTTCTGCTAGCCATTTGATATATTAATGGCGCTGGAACACACTTCCTGTACGCTCCAGCAGGTTCACAGTTCAGTTACTATGAGGAATTTTAATAAACTATGTTAGATTTGGAGTAGTATAAAATTATATTACATATGTATGTTGTGTACTTATTATACAGTGTACTTATTATTCAGTGTACTTATTATTCAGTGTACTTATTATTCAGTGTACTTATTATTCAGTGTACTTATTATCAGTATACTTATTATCAACGTTATTATTTCGTGTACTCATCTCTTATACTCATCATTTACTACTACAGTAGTACCACAGAGTAGTAGTACGCTACATAGTATAAGTAAGTGTAGTCCAATATATAAGGTGTAATCTACTATATAATATTGCTCCTTTTGCAATAAACGTGTGTTAAAGTTAAAGCACAGATAAGTTAAAGCACGTTAAAGCAAAGTTTCTTTTTAGAGCTAGCTAGCAAAGTGGATACGCACACTGGAAGCTTAATGTCAACTAAAATGGCCAGTTAGACAAGACCAGCTAATTAAGCACTGTACATTATGTTAATAGAGCGAATAAAGTGGCCTTGCAGAATTTTCGAACGTTCCTTTTAAGCAGGTAGTTTATTTCACCCAAAGAGATTTTTGCCTACACATTACTATATTATTATTACTTTTATTATTATTTTATTATTTTTATTATTATATTATTTTTATTATTATATTATTATTTTTATTATTATATTATTATTTTTATTATTATATTATTATTTTTATTATTATATTATTATTTTTATTATTATATTATTATTTTTATTATTACATTATTATTTTTATTATATTATTACATCATTATGTGCATGTGCATTCGCCTTATTATTACAGTCATGCGTTATAATAAATAATATATTATTATATATTATATTGTATAAATAATAATTTATATAAATAATAATAACAATAATTAGAATAAACTTGGTTCTTTTATCCAACGGTATTCTTGTCCATTGGTTTGCTAATCTATTGATTCGCAATACACATATCTTACTAAACATAGATATCTATTAAAAGCAATAATTATAAATTGAGATTGTTCGTAGATATGTGTGCCTATTACATGATCAATCAAGGAGGCTATCGCCTTGGCCGATCTAGCCAGTCGCGCTTTGTGGCTCCCATAACAGTCGACTTTTTCAGCAATGATCGGTATCGAATGGGGGAGACTTTCACCGTCTGCATGTCTGCCAGAGGAGTCTAGTCTGGCATCAAGAAAATCGATTTTTGTTTCAGTGGGTGTTGCCCTATGTAGCCATGCATTGTTGTTGTCCAAGGTCACCGAAGAGCTGAATTTCCACGACTCAGCCACCCCCTTTCATTATTTGTTTCGGGGGGGAAATGTTGCGAAATCGTCTTTTAGCATTTTGTACTTATAAAGATGTGTAATTCCGCATAAGGAATAATGTAATGTATTACAAAATTGAACTGATCGTATTATAAAATGATACTAAACGTATAGAATGATACTAAACGTATAAAATGATACTAAACGTATAGAATGATACTAAATATATAAAATTATACTAAACGTATAAAATGATACTAAACTTATAAAATGTTACTAAACGTATAGAATGATACTAAACGTACAAAATGACACTAAACGTATAAAATGATACTAAACATATAAAATGATACTAAACATATAAGATGATACTAAACGTATAAAATGATACTAAACATATAAAATGATACTAAACATATAAGATAATACTAAACATATAAAATGTTTGTGCCCAAGTCTGCGTAGCTTCATATAGGATTCTAGCACCTTTATCGCGGAAAAATGGAAATATCTAATTCTCTTATCTGGAGCATTTCCTCGTTTTACGCTACTGTGGCGTAGTTAATATTCTAGATAAAATCCTGCTTCGACATAAATAAGAATGAAATTTGGATCGTGCTCAAGGTTTCGTCAAGCAAGTATGCAACATCACATATACACGGTGACATGAACGAAAACTTGATTCTGCCACATATAATATGTAATTCTACATGTAGAAAGATTCTACGTTTAGATTGATTCTACATCTAGATTGATTCTACATATATGATTCTACATCTAGATTGATTCTACATCTAGATTGATTCTAGATCTAGATTGATTCTACATATGTGATTCTACATCTAGATTGATTCTACATATGTGATTCTACATCTAGATTGATTCTACATGTGTGATTCTACATCTAGATTGATTCTACATATGTGATTCTACATCTAGATTGATTCTACATCTAGATTGATTCTACATCTAGATTGATTCTACATATGTGATTCTACATCTAGATATACCCAAGCAACACGCTATCTTGATCACATAGATCAACTTATAGATGTTTGCCGTGAAAAGAAACTTATTCGGGATAAACCCTACTATGACATCAAAGTAAAAAAAACCTTTCAATTTTGTAACCTTTATACTGGTAACGTTATACCACTTATAAGTTATACTTTCTACATAAGGAAAGTAGGTATTCCATATGCAATAAAAGCAAATCCTCGACAAATATTCGCCCTAAGCTTCGCATGCGGCTTAGGGCGCTGAGCCCTCGTGAACCTGAATATTTATCCGATTATCCCAACAGCAAGACGCACTGAATTGAAATTTATTTTTCCGTTCGTGCAAGATGTTCGGGGAGGGTGCGGACAAAGATCCCCATAAATCGCGAGGGGGTGTAATAATTTTCTTGCCAATTTCCCGACTTTAATTGCAGGCCAATTTTACATTCGGCACCCTCCCCTATGCGTTTCCGATGACCTTGGATGGACTATCGGTGCGTGTGCATCGCCTACTATGTCAAAAATCAATACTTTGTCTAATATTTTTTCCCACGTAGGACGGTCGTAGAATTTTATGTATTACGTATTCAAAAAATACTAATATTAAATAGAGTAATTAGAAAATAGTAAAAAGTTCAATAATAATAATATAGGTAAATACAACAACAAGAAAATAAGTACAACTATAAGAAAATAAGTACAACAATAAGAAAATAAGTACAACAACAAGAGAATAAGTACAACAATAAGAAAATAAGTACAACAGTAACAAAATAAGTACAACTGTAACAAAATAACTACATGCATATTATAACAATGAGATAATAATTACAATGATAAGGAATAATAAGTGCAATATTACTAAATATAAGTATTTGCGCAAACAAAAAAAAAAAAGATGATAAAACTAACCAATCAAGATCATACGAATAAAAGGCAAAGGTTACGGTCAAGAGAAATCGCATATTATATGCAATATACAACATACTCATGTAAATAAATGTATGTATAAATTTTATTAATGTCATTATATTTTATTTATACATACACATGTTAAAAGTTTATTTATACATATAAATGTTAAAAATTTATTTATACATATAAATGTTAAAAGTTTATTTATACACTGTGAAGGTCTTAAGAGGACCAGCTTAATTAATAGAACTATGACACTTATCAGATTAAATATTGGGGTTGAGATTTAATGAGAAAAAAATAAACCAGCAGATGTCTGTCTTCATAGCAGTAGAAGGTCGCGCCATATGTCGTCAAAAAAATCTGGAAAATGTTTCCCAATTCAATTAAATCGAGCTAGCAGATGTTCAAACGAGGCACGTGGTTTCCAGAGGTGTGCCAATTCCAAGAAGAGAGAACACGGAAGTATCCAAGGTCAACCGAAATGTGATAGATGCCTGGGCTTTGGGTCGAAGATCCCTGCGCAAAGTTCGCTTCGCCACTAGCCACGCTGCTATTGGTCACTCGGAGATGCAGGGTTCGCGCTGTGATTGGTCTTGCTTCATGCGAAGGGTGGGGACGATGCTCATTGGCTGAGGGGCAGCCAGTCAAACGGTTAGAGAGAGAGAGAGGGGTTCAAAAAAAGGAAGGTCGGAGAGGCCGCGAGGCAGGTAGAGAGAAAAATAGGCAGTTCGATTGAGAGTTCTTGACAGTGGAGTTTGGGTCGCGTGGGTGAACGGTCACGTTTGAGTCGCGGTGGGAGACGGTCTTAGGGAGTTTGGGGTGGCAGTTCAATGGGCTCGGAAGCCTCGCGCAGCACGCGGTCGCAGAAGAGGTCGCGTGGAGAAAACGGTCGTTCGTTCACGAAGAGAGGGGAAAGTTTCGAAAGCCGCTATGGGGTAGCCTTAGCTGGCCAGATAAAAGAGTGTTTGTCGCGGTTTCAAGTGCAGGGTTTTGTGAGTTCATTGCGATCCATCGTGCAGTGTCATTTGGGGAATAATCTTCAACACCATTCTTCTGGGATTTTGTGATTCATTGGCCGTCTTCGCCAAGTAATTGGGATAAATTGTGCAGTGTCATTTGGGGAAATATCTCCAACACCATTCTTCTGGGATTTTGTGATTCGTCGGCCGTCGTCGCCAGGCAGGGCGATCAATTGTGCAGTGTCTTTGGGAATATCTTCCACATCATTCTTCAGGAACTTTCGGATTCGTTGGCTGTCGTCGCCAGGAGTGTCCCGACACAGGATAAGAATCTTTGTTTTCTTCTTTATTAGTTTCATTCAATTCAGTAGATAGCGAATATTGGTCGCTAGTTTGGCCTTCACGAGTGGCCCGTTGGTTTGGTTGGTTTGTTTCGATGAGCGCCGAGGGGACAATAGAGGGGGAGGGATAGTTCCGTTGGTCTCTCACACACACACACACAAAAACACACACCAAAATCAATTCGGGTCGACCCATAAACATGATAAGTCAATGGAATCAGTAACATTTTGAAATAACGAAGCTTGGGCCCAACTAATTCAATAAACGATTACAAATGAGGTTTTGCTACAATCAATCCAAGTTAATCATTAATTACATCACAACGAAGGCAGAGAAATTAAGTGCACGATAGAAAAAGGTAGGGCAATTGCCGTAATAAAACCCAGGTAGACACAATTTCAGAACAGTCAAAAGGGTATCTCATTTCACGATAAATACAAGGTTAACTGCAGTGCTATCAATAACTAATAATCATTCTCACTCACCAAGGTCATTCAATTCAATCAAATTCAGGTTAAATCAATTCACAATCAGATGTTTTGTTATGATGGAAGTTCTCACAGTATTTTATTTGTGTATTTCAATTCGTTTATTTCTTTTCAGCTCATTTCGTATTTTATTTTTGGTGACGTACGACCGTGGCTTCGTTGTCGCGGGGTTTGATTCATGTCGAGTTTGAGTGTTGCCATTTTTACCTTTTCTTTGGGTCGCGAGCTGTTGGTTGGGGTCACGCTCCCTGAGCCCACACAGTGGGGATGGGTTATTAGCGACCA
>JAWQRP010000059.1:0-47571 GCA_033557875.1 Quadriops clusia | reverse complement strand
GCGTAAATACTAAATTTTGAGGTTATAATTCATTTGACAACTATTTATGACGGTTAAACTAGACCTAAGTTAGTCTTCGTTTATGAATAAGACTGTAAAACTTTTCACGATCGAGATCTTATCAATGTGCTTTCTTATTTGGATATGGGCGCATCATCTTACTTCTACTACCTAGGTACTGGCCAGCTGTTTCTCTCCAAGTTCTCCTCTCTTCATTATCGACTTAAATTCGTCTTCTTATTTATTTAAACGCCAAAAATTCTTCTCACATTCAACTAACAAAACTTCTGACGTTCGCTTTTGTTAATTGCCCACAGAAATCCCTTCCCTCGTTGTCTACCAACCGATCGCCTATTTTTTTAGAAATGCGCGATTCTAATGCTTTCCTAGACCCACAGACACTTGATGGTATGAAAAATTAACAAAACTGTTGTATTAGTTCTGAGCTTGTCTGCCACTAATTACAAAATTATTCGAGGGTATTTTGAAAAATGCCTGAACGTCACAATATATTGATTTCTTGCAATTATTTCTACCTCTTTGCAATCAATTTATGTGCTGCACACTTCACGTTCATTGAAATAATAGCACTAACATTTTAATTATGATAATTTGCATAGAAAAATTAAATTGATAATGTTTTGAGGCATTCGGACGGTTTGATATTTTGATTATAATATACCTACTTATGCATACAAATGTACCTTTGTCAAAGAACTTTTAGAATGCGCAGAAGATAGGGTAAAGTTAGTTTTGTACATTTTAAACTTGGGAAAACAATAGATCGTTGTAGGCGTGTTTTATAATATGAGCAACTGAAGTTATAATTGCAAATCTATGTATTTCTCCATTTAAAATAACACAAAAGGTAAACAAGAAAGTATAATCAGATAATAAAGAAAGAATCATTTGGTCGATTCACCAGGCCATATAATTACAAAGTTATGCTTTTCGCCGCATTTTCAGGGTTAAACAACGTCAATGAAGTAAAATGGTTTACAGTATAAAAAAGTACATTTTGTCAAATCTTGTACATCCCATCCCCCTTTAATCTATCAGTTTTATTCTTAGTGTGTTTTAATTTTTAAACGTTAAGTTAATTTAATTTTTCTTAAAAAATCTTTGTAGTTTATGTGTATCTCTGTGAAATTCGTTTAGTGTTTTTCTATTAACTTTGATTCTCATTTTAATTATGAAGAGGTATTTGTTTATAGGGTTACTGTTTAGTAGAATAAACTTCTATAGATTTGCGAATTCTAAAATTTTTTGTATATATATTTTTTTTGTAGGATCTCCTCCCCCTCATCCATTTATGTCACGATTCAGTTAAATTTTCCTACTTTTTTCATTTATAGTTTTAATCATGATATTCTCTTAAGTTTGTTCACGGATGTACACATATTTACTCCTGTTTGTTTTTGTTCAATAAAGAAGATAGCACTTTTATTTGTAAAATAAATGGTATGGTTGAATGATGTAGTCTAACCGACGTCGTTGAGTCTAACTATATCGGTTTAATTGTTTGTCTGTGTTGCGTATATTGCAGCTTTTGTCAATCGCGTGTCAATGACCTTCATTGAGCATTTATAGTTCGCTCTTAGAAAAATGTTCCTGTTATAGGTTTTATTTGTTTCATAAACATCTAGCATTTTAAATCCTTGTTTCATTGTACTTGTGTAACAAACTATAGTATTTAGTAGTATTTGTTTCTTCGATCTTATATGTATTTATTTAAAACAAGACTCCCAAATTCCGAACTAATATTGTTGTTTAGATGTTATTTTATTATTATTTGTAAGGTCGTACTAATTATGTGTAGAGAATAAAAAATTATGTTGATAATGTTAAATATGTATAAAATTTGGTTATTGAAGACACTTGATTTTGTATTGTTTAATATAATTTAGTAAGAATGTTGATGTGAGTTTGTACTTACTTGAATCTTATTTATAAACTGAAGGGGAACTGTATAATAATATATGAATCATCGTTATAATAAGTACATAACTATCGAAGTGTAGGTACCCATAAAATTGATAATTAATTTAAAAAATCATCAATTTATAATCGACTCATCGGATAACTAATGAATTACAATTTTGCAGTAATAATCTAATAATTAATTTTTAATAGGTCGTAAACCGTACCCGACGACAAACATTTTTTAGCGCGAGGAAAAATCACGTTTTTAATTTGCTCCTCCACTGTCGGGATCCCGGAAGACTGAAAGCTCTCGCCATTGGATATCTGATGGCGCTCCTTCTAATTGACAATAAAGAAAAATTATTGGCTCTAACGGGCCGACAGGCCGTAAATTTAAGTACTGACCCTTGTTTGCCCCGGCTTGAATTGTTTGACGAACGCAAATCGGCCTTGTTTCAACAAACCGTAATTACCGGGATAATGTGAGGCAGTAGCAATATTTTGCGTGCGTGGTTATTATGCCCCAGGGCCCAGATTTGCCCCCGACTCGCGAGGGGGTACGAAAAGAAGGAGGAAGTTGTTTGGATAGGCCACGGCTACCGCTTGTTTGTAAATATGCCGCCGAGCGTCGCTCCTATCGGATGGTTTACCATATACCTTCGTTGGGCAGATGAAATAACACAATAACATTGGAGTAGCCTATTTAATGGTTCTCCGTCCCCCGAGGCCGGTAAATGGGGCATGTTTTTTTAAAACAAAATTATTGGTTTTATGGAGGAGAATTCATCAAATCCTGTACAGCCTATTCAAAAATAGGGGAACAAAGCGCGCAGGACATGTATTATTTGCAAGTCCGGCGAGCAGTTTGTTCTAAATGGGATTGATATTTTTTTTAAATGTTTGTAATTCATACGCACGTAAAAATAATTGCTTCGTTTAACCATAACCTAATTCTGAAAAACGATAATTTTGTCTTTTATATCTTTCTAGAAGAGTTTATAAAATTTTAAAGGTTTACTAACAAATATTTTTGTCATTCTAACAATTCTATAATCTATTAGTATATACATTAATCTCAAAATAACCTGTTTATTAATACCTATTTCTTTCATTTCAGGTATGTACTGAAGCACGCCTTTAACATCGACTAAATATTCAGGTATTTAATTAGGATTCGTCCAGTTTTAATATAATCAATCCAAATAAATTCGTTGTTAATTATTTTAATTGATCTCCCTAAAGTACTCTGTATCCTGGAAGAACAAATTTAGCCTTTCGTAAAACTCTTGTAAACAGCGAGATACTCTCGCATGCCCAAAGAAACAAATAAAACGAAGGAAAACTACCCGCAAGGAATTGTGTCCTCTCTGCGTGGGCGTAAATGTGTGCACAAGGGAAAGGAAATAGCGAACAAAGTTTTAATTCGGACTATTATTTATTCAAGGTTACACTTGTTGAGAAGGGTCATTAGTCGGAAAGCGGGCGATATGTGGGAGTTTCTGCGTTTTAGAGGGCGGTTTTCTTGCGTTATTTACACGGAGAACGCGGTAACGGGGAATTTCCTTTTTGAATAAAATTATCGCTTCCACTTATCGCGTTTGGTAAATAGGTTTTCTTGCAAACGGATCTCGAATTTTCGCCTATAATTAAAGGAAGATCCTCACTTGCAGCGATAAAATTATTACTTTCAGAAATAAAATTATTATTTACAGCTACAAAATTATTAGACAATTAAATATAAAACTTTCTCCACGAATTCCTCTTAAAGCAAGGCTCAACAATGAAAGTAGGGGCGTAGGTGGCCCCCAAAAGTGAATTCGAAATTGCCTGCTATTAAATGTTCATCAGCGTTTTCGCGGCTGCCACAACAGTAAAAGTTTTCGAAATAAATTACCTGCGAAGCTTCTTTTACGACTAGACGTTTAATCAGGCTCAATTAAAAAGCTCTTCGCTCGCAATATTTCGCGAGGAGTAATTTTTTAAAGAGTTTATAACGAGTCGGCTCATTTGTTTATCGCCCGAATAGCCTAGACACGCAAAAAGCCGGCGCTTCTAATATCTTGATGCCGTTAAATTGGACGAAACGACCCTTTTACACCCCTAAACGCACATATTGCGCTCTTTTGCGATTTTCGGGCTGGTCATAAAATATGTAACAATTCAGAAGTCTTGTCATAATGCCTGTAATTAATTCGTCCTGTCTTGTAGTGCAATTTTTTTTAATAAACATATATCTTATCAACAATAAGCAAATATCAAAGACAAAATAAATCCTAGTCGATTCGGGTCCTAGCAGTAAGTAGCAATTATCTACATGTCGTTCGTGTAATTTGTTCAACTCTCAGTTTGCTCGTGCTCTATATTTGCCAATATAATTACGCAATTTAGATCAAAGGACTTTAGTAGAACATAACGTGTATTAACCGGGCCAAAACAATCGCCTTAATCGGGACGTTTGACCCTTGATGGCGCGTGTTATAGCAAACAGATTAAATTCTCTGACAACCATCGAGAGTTCGGAGTAATTATATTTCACATGTAACACACCTATAGTTCGGTTTGCTTCACTCTCTTCTCTCTACTGCTGCACTTAAGCGATCCATATTGTCCGAATCGCCACAATCTGTTCCAAAGTCCCACAGTCCCATTGCAAGTTAATCGAGTGTTAGTGCGGATGTGCCTTTATAAACACTACACTAGCTTGTTTGTTAATTAACCTCGTAAGTCTCCGGATTTTGAGCACATCAACACCTATCACAAGGATATAATATATGCACATATACCTACTAGCTACACATTGTGTTATTGAGTCATGTGAGGGCAAATTAAACGAAAAATCGCGACAGTATAAAAAATTATAAACAGGAAAGTAATTTGAAAACTCGCCAAAAGATCATTTCATAGTTTATGTAGTTTGAATGGCTTTCCAATGAAAACAATTAATTCTGGAAGTGCATTTTAAATAAAATTGGCAATTTACAACTTTAATATCATTTACGAACTAACGGGTAAATACTAATGGTGAGCTTGGCAGGTAGGCATGGTAGGAAACTGAATGTCATTTATCGGCAGGTTTTTAATAAACTAATTTTACTTTGCATTCCACGATAGTCATTAAAATATTGGTGTTTAACACAATACATAACTAATTAACAAAAAATTAGTTTAGGCACGTAGTTCTATAAAAGTAAATTTTATGATAATAATCATGGTGATTCACAATTTTTTGATTAATACACAGCCAGAGACTAATTGTCCCTCTAACTCACCATTCGATTCATTTTCTCTCACATCAACGCAGCCTTCAATCCTCGGAATGATATTGAAAGACAAGATATCGGAGCTCCGTCTGTTCTAGAAGAAGTTGCTTAATTATCCTGTTTTCCCAACCGTGATGAAAATTGGATCTATTCCACTAGGCGAATCGGAAAATATAATTATATACACAGTGCGTCAATTAAATTCCGGGACTGATGCTATATATCAGCAACCAGAAGCGATATCTACCGAAATCGTACGATATTTTGAATCTTGGACTCTTGTGAACATACCCTGAAAGATTTATTAAAATCGGTTATCTTAGTTTTATAACATTTCGTTCATTAGTTCAATTTATTATGCGTCGGAATACAATCAGGGAACAACGCGCTGTTATTAAATTTCACGCAAAACTTGGCACAACGTTCAAAATGATGCAAAAGATTTTCAGTATGACCCCAAAACAAAACGTCAAAGTGCCGAATGTAAGTCGAAAGCATCACCTCAATCCAAAAAAACTCGAAAAGTTCCTTCAAAAATCAAGACAAAGTTAATTGTTTTCTTCGATGGCAATTTGTCCCAGCTGGTCAAATAGTCTTTAATTATTCGTCAATTTTTAGCACGAAATCAAATATGTCTGTTGAATCATTCACCGTATTCACCTGATTTAGCGCCATGTGACTTTTCGCTGTTCCCAAAAATGAAAAAGAAGTTGAAAGGACGCGTTTTTGATGACATTGAGACCATCCAAAGAGCGTCGACGCACGCCTTGGAGACCATACCGAAAAATGAGCTCGAGGGGGCATTTAAATCACTATTGAGTCGCTATAGAAATTCTACTGAATCAAGAGGAGAATATTTTGAACAATGGAAAAGAGAGATTTGAAAAAATATATTTCGTTTCATTTTTATGGCTTCAGTCCCGGAATTTAATTGCCGCACTGTGTAAATAAGTAATTTGTTCCATTAAATGTTTTTCTTAAGAGGCAGCAAAGCATATCTCTAAAGAAAATTTGAGATTCGTAACTGCGGAGAAATGTGATACCGAAATGAAACAAGGCAATAATAATAATAATAATAACGAGAATAATAATAATAATAACGAGAATAATAATAATAATAACGAGAATAATAATAATAACGATAATAATAATAATATTAATAATGAAGATGATACTAATAATAATTGAATAAATACTTTTGAAAATGTGAGCTGTTATTAAGTTATGCAGAAATTAACTTCTTTATATTATTAGATGGTTTATGGCCTGTACTTACTGCTTAAAATTCGTTTTTCATTATGATAAAAAAATATTCACATACAAATTTCAATTACGATTCTGTGTCGACTAATTATGATTTTAAATAAGTTTATAACTATACTGAGTATCAGCGCTGCTACATTTTCCAGAATTAATTAAATCACTGCATTATAAGTACCAAAATATGTACTTTTAATTTCGGAAATTTTTGCTGCTCAATTCTGCTTGTTTTAATTATTTTAATTAATGTGTACATTTGCGTTTGTGACACATTTTTTTAATATTTGTAACCTTTTTAAAAATGAGATAATATACTTCAGCAATATTTATATTTTAACCGAATTAGCAATTTCAATCATTGGCGTTGACATACGGTTTTGTTGGTTTCTTTAGGGTTGGAAAGCTTAATAATTTGGACAGCTAAATTCTCAATAGATACAACGTTAAATAGGTACAAAAAAACAGGAGTAAATCAGGTGAGATTGGAACATATGTTTCTAGTTACTAAGACGTGAATCTAATTTCTAAGGTGAAATTTTAATTGCCAAGTAGTAAACTTGCACAGTCTTATAAACAAAGACTAACGAAGGTTTAGATAGATTGGCATGAGCGATTGTCAAAAAATTATAACCTCTAAATTTAGGATTTTTGCGGATGAACGAGGTTTAGTACAATTGGGTTTAAACCAGATTTAACCATTGTTTATGACTAAGACTGGGAATCTATGTTTGCATAATTTATTAATTTATTTATTCTGAAGATCAAAGCAACACTTTCACATAATATGAAAGTAGCCGTTTGAACTCGTAATTGCGTTGGTTTTTTTTAATTAAATCCTGGTGCTTATGCACTCGCAAATTAATGTATGTTTTAAATAATAAAGTTTATAATGTCAAAAGAGTATATTTCATTCTTCTTTGAGATAAATTTTCTATTATGTTGCTAATTAATATTAAAATTTGTAAATTAAATTTGTAGTCAATGTTTCAAATAACTAATAGTTGTTAAATAACTGAAGAATTAAAATTTGGATCATTACTCTAAAGATTCTGAGTTGGCGTCAATGCGTTTTAGCATATTTTTTCATGAATTTTCAATTTTAATTCATCATAATACACTTTCATCTGCTTCCTTAAATCAGGAAGGATATTCTTTACTAGTACATACTCGTGATTATTTGCGTCTTTTTGTTCATTCATTTTGTGTAACTTTGGTTTGAGGTGCTGGTAGCTTTTCTTCAGGATGATATCATGTTTGTCCATGATGATTTGTAATGGATGCATTGCATCTCTTAGTCAGAGTTAGATAAGAAGCTATGCTCTTGGAATACTTTTTTAGTATTTATAGCAAGAAAATAGTACCGAGGAAAGGAAATAATGCCATGTTTCTCTGTATTCAATTTTAATTTATCATTATAGGTTTTCATTAACCCATAAAAAATATTTTTGCCGATACATATGTACTGCGTAAGGTTATGATTATATGTTTTTAAATTTTATAACAGTAGTTTAAAATATTCACTTTTTCCTAAGGAATATTACGTAATTATTGAAATTTGGGTAAGGATTGATGCGAAAAAATTAATTGCATATCTATAGTGAGTTGGTAGCAATTAAACCTTACTTCGCCTCGGTTGAGCGAATATGCAAGGAATATTACGTATTGTGACAAATACACCTATGTTGCAATTACGACAAATACTACTTTATTTTAGCTTCTTCAATTTAATATGCAATATTTGTAGATTAAAAGTGGTCTGTATTTTTATTATGAAAATATGTATTTCAGAATAAAGAATCTAAAATTTGTATCTTCACTCTGAAGATTTACAGTTACCGTCATACGTTTTTGCATTTTGATTGGCGAATTTTTGGTTTCAATTCGTCATGATAATATTACATTTGGTTCCTGAAGTCAGGAAAAGGCTTCTTTACGAGCAAATATTCGTGCAAATTTATGATTGTTTGTTTTTTTATGAAATATGAAAAATATTAATTGACTATGATGGTATTTTCAAGATTTCTTGACAATATTACCTATTAAAATTTAAATAAAGATTTATACAAGTAGATAACTTAAAATTTGCTTAAATTTAAAATTAATATTCTGAATAATTTAATAGTTTCAAAACAACATTTTTCAATTGAAACAAAATGGTAGTCGAAGATTAAAATGAATAAAAAAGAAATATTTGTGTATTCACTCTAAAGATTCAGAGTTAGCGTCAATAGTTTTTTGCATATTCTTCTGACGAATTTTCAACTTTAATTCATTATAATTGACTTTCATCTGCTTCCTTAAGTCAGGAAGGATAATCTTTACTAGCACATATTCGTGCAAATTTACGTCCTTTTGTTGATTCATTTTATATAATTTATGTTTGAAGTGCTGTTAGTTTTTCTTCAGGATGATATCATGTTTGTCCACGGTGGCTTGTAATTGATGTTTATTTACCTGTCTTCATTCACACTTGGATAGGAAGTGATGCAACTGGAATAATTTCTCAGTATTTATAGAAAGAAAATGGTACGGTTCATTAGTTTTCACGGATGACTGATCATCCGAAACTTTTTGAAGTATTTAGTTTTAGTTTCAAATTTAGAACATCGACTTGTACATCCATTGCTTACTCTGGATGCCTTTAATATGTACCTATGTACTTAACTGAACATTATTTTCATTGAGAAGTTGCCAGCATAGTTAGGTTTATATAAAGAAGTTTAAGAGATAACAAAGATTAAAGAAGATATCATACTCTCAATTAATTATTAAATTGTTTATTGCATTCATTACGAAAACAACAATTCCGCGATCAACAGTTTCATGATGAGCAGTTCGGGACATTTGCAAAGGGAAGGATCCTTATTTCTCAACCCTCGTTGGAAGGATCTGTTTCAGAAATATAAACCGGAAGAGGCGCATACGGGACGATTTCAAAAATATCTGTTCTGGAACAAAGACGAAATAGATGCGTTGGAATACTGTTGAATGTCGAAATGGGCGACAGGCTCCGGGAACTCTCACGTAGCTTTTTCTGGCCGCGGCCTCCGCATGGAAGCGGGAAATCGGAGATAACGCTGTGGGAAATGTTTTCCGACCCATAACATTTATGAAAATTCCTCTCTCAGATTACGCCAGGTCTGGGTTAGGGCTGCCTGTGGTTAAGCCTACCACACACGAGCCTCCGAAGGACATGCATCAAGGAGTGTAAACGCAAATTGCGCGACATTCAGGACGAAATTGTGGCCCCCATAATTCGGGTCCCACACATCGTGGAAAGGTGAAATAACTCCACGTTTTTGCAGTCCCAACTTTGTCCTGAAACTTATTTCTTGGAGGCGTCGTTAAACGGGGATAAGGATAGATAAAATAACTCGGTTACGATTGCTTCACGCTCCTAATGCCATCTGCATAAGTTCCTATCTTTCGCCAGGAGAAAGTTTCATCCCTTTGATATATTGTTCGATTCGCCCTTATCTGTTGGGCTTATGCTCGAGATAAAATTTTAAGAGTCATGCTCGCCAGGTTTTATGGGTAATTAAAGGGGAGATTTAGCGCAAGGTAAAGTTTTCCTTTTACTTCGGCCTACTTTAAGTACCGAGGCGAATCAAGACGGATCCCGTCATAAAATTAGGAATAATGATTAACCTTTCTCCGGCGGTCAACTTATTTATTTAAACTTATCCAATACTGCCATTTTATTGCAAATAACTTAGTTGCTGTGGAGTATGGCACCGTAAAGCAAATTACACCGAAATTCCATTGCAGATTAATGTCCAACACTGAAATTGTGTGTTGTAGTTTGAGTGGCGAAGGGGTTGGGCATTAAAATATTAAAAGCAACTCTAAATGTTCAAACTTTGACAAAATAAACCAGGGGTAGCAACAGCAGCACGTGTGTACAGGCGCTCGGTACTGAGTAAACTGGTTCAACCAGGTTCAGCCAAACGACAGCCAGCGGCTGCACTACAACCCTGGGGATCGACCAATAGTGGCTACTTAAGATATTACAACAATGGTGTATTGTTGGCAGCGGCTAAGGGCGCAACGTGATGTTGGTTGCCAATACGTGATGTTGGTTGCCAACACGGCCTATCCTGACCCAGATTCGCTCTCGAAGCTGGTACCTGCTCCTGGTGTCTCCTTCTCGCCATGGCTTCAATCTCGGAGTCGCTCTCATCTCTGCAAAACAACACGAGCCAGCTATCAGTTCTACAAAGGATCGGCCTAGCCTACCCCTCCCCACCGGGCACACATAACATGCAGAACTCTTGACCATGCGGAAGGCAGATAGTACCCTCCCCTTCCCTTATCACTCAAAGCCTTATGGGCACATATTGCGATCTCGCAGCATCTTGCATCACCCAATCCTCGGAAACTAAGGCCCGTATACCCCGCCTAGTTCCGACACTCTGGTGCATGCTCAGCTTACAACGCATCACAGTCGTAATTAACAATTACTCAATTCCTACGCGCAGCCTCTAGCGTACACCCACCTTTCAGAAGCTGGGGCTATACACACCGCCAAGCTCTGACAACCTGGTGCACGCGCAGCTTACAACGCATAACTTTGATCATTTACTCAGAAATTAGACTCTGTTGACTCACCCGTCTTTTTCGAGCTCTTCCAACAAGTCTGTCAAGTCCAGCGTCAATGCCCAATTGGTCGGCCACTTCTTGAGCTGCTCCTTGGCGGCCTTGGTGATGAGGGTTCTGCCCACCCTCCTAAGTTCATACCTCCCTTCGGGGCTGATACCGACGACTTCGTACGGGCCCATAAACTCGTAGTTCTGCTTGCCTCGGTGCATCTTCTCGTCTCGATGCATCAACACGAAGTCTCCAACGGCAAACTCGATGTTGTCCCTTCTCCTACTGTTCACCCGGAGCGGTCTGGCGGCTGCAGCATCCAGTCGTTCTGAACCCTTTGCCGGTCCAGTTGCGTGTTCCTCACGGTGCCTAGGTCCTTATCCAGGCTTCGTGCCAGGCTTTGGATTAATGGGGTCGCTTCCTCTATACCTAATAGGGCACGCAGGGACGAGACGCCAGTCGTTTTGTGAATTGTGACATTCAAAACGAGCTGAATTTTCCACAACCCTTTGTTCCACTCAGTCGTGACATCTGTCTCGACCCTGAGTAGGTTCATCAGAGTTCGCATATACCGCTCCACCTGTCCATTTGAGCGATGGACATCGGGAGTGGTGTAGTGATAGGATATTGCTAACAAGTCCAGGTACTCGGGGATGCTTAGATTCTTAAAGTTCTTCCCGACATCCATAACAATCTTCTTTGGCGTGCCGAATGACGAAATAAACATCTGGAAAGCATTTCGAGTTTCGTCGGCCTTCACGGTTTTCAGAGGTAGTAACAGACAGTATTTAGTGAAGGCGTCGACCATCACTAAAATGTGCCTGTATCCTTCCTTTGTGGCGTGTAAGGGGCCTATACAGTCGACATGAAGCGTGTTCATCGGTTCCGATGGTTTTTCGACGTTCCTCACCCTGCAGCGGTCCCGACTGGGTCTTCTTCACCGCACAAACAAGGCAGTGCTTTACGTAATTCCGGACAAAATTTCTCAGCTTCGGAAACCAGAAATGCCTTCGGATCGAGTCAATCGTTTTATCGGTACCGACGTGGCATTGTTCGTCGTGGAATATTCGTAGTAGGCCCAACCGGCTACGGCGCGGCACGAAGGGTTTTGGCACACGCCCTTCGGGGGTGTCCAGGACGTAGTACAGGATGCCCTTTTTCACCACGTAACGGGTCGGATCTAATTTTCCAGTTTCCGCGTCGGCTATAAGTTCTCGAAGTTCAGCGTCACTTCTTTGCTCGATGAAAAGCCAGTCGTTATGTGTCACGACTCGCCTGATTTCGTCCGGATTCCTGATAAAGAAATCGGCGTGTGACAGGCTGGTACCCTTGCGGTAGACGATCTCGAAATCAAAGTCTTGTATATACGTCCACCACCGACGCGAGGCAGGATGTCCTTCTTCGTAGCCGTCGCCTTCAGAGCGTTGCAGTCGGTCACTAACACAAACCGAATTCCTAGCAGATACACGCGGAAATGTTTCAGCGCGTTGACCACGGCGAGGGTTTCCAGCTCGTACGAGTGATACCGCGATTCCGCGTCCGTCGTCCTCTTACTAAAGTATCCAATGACTCGTGGGTCTCCCTCGGCCTTTTGTAGTAGGACGGCTCCATACCCCTGAGAGCTGGCATCGGTGTGGAGTTCCGTCGGCAAACTAACGTCAAACACACTAAGCAACGGTTTAGAGATTAATCAGTCTATCACGTATTTCCTAGCTGCCTCCTGCTCGGCCTCCCACACAAAGGGTTCCCCGTCCTTTGTCAGCCTGGTTATGCATGCGGTCCGCGACGCGAACCCAGGTATAAACTTCCGAAAGTACCCGGCTAGACCCATAAATTGTCGCACTTGCCTAGCGCCAAGTGGACGCGATGCATCCACCAATGCCTCGATTTTTCTTGAACTCGCCCTAATCCCGTTCGCCGATATTTCGCGGCCTAAGTATTCCACCTGGCTCTGGAGAAACCTGCACTTCGTAAGGTTCAACGAGAACCCTTCCTTGTAGAGGACTTCCAAGACTTCGCTTAGCCTTCTGCGATCGAGCTCGCCGGGATCAGGATGTCATCCATGTAGACCAACGCGAAATTGTCCTTCAATTTACCCAGGGCTTTGATCACCGCTCGCTGGAAGACGGCCGGGGCATCCGCTAAGCCAAAGGGCATGCGAAGGTATTCGTAGTGCCCTTCCGGGGTTACGAACGCCGTCATGGGAATAGAGTCATCTTCTATTGGTATTTGGTGGAACCCAGATGACATGTCCAGCGAGGTGAAAAACTGGCCTTGACCTAAACGGTCCAACTGGTCCTAGATAAGCGGCATCGGATAGCGATCCTTTTTCGTGTGCGCGTTCAGCTCACGGAAATCGACACACATTCGGTAGCCACCATCTCTCTTCTTGATCACGATGATGGGGCTGGCGAAGGGAGAGTCACTCTCGCGAATTATGTTATTCCTCAACAAATCGTCCACAATGTCGCGAACTGCCTCTTTCTCGGCCACTGAAAGCCGGTAAGGCGCTCGATTCACCACAAAGTCATCGCGTAGTTTTATCTGAAGCGCGGCACTCTTTACAGCAGGCACCGAGTTTCCGGACGAGAATATTCCGGTAAATTGCGAAAGGGTTTCGAGTAATTGTTCACGAAACTCCTCCGGGACGGTGATGGTTTCTTTTTTAACGTCAACGGTTGCTGTTGCCACCGCGCGCACACGAGCATTCCCCCTGCGCACGATGCGAGTTCCTTCGTGGTTCGTTATGGAAGAAATCTCTAGGTCGTCAAATATATTTCTGCCAATTATCGCATCAAAGTCCAACAAACAGTCAGGCACAATCGCAAAACTTAATTCGGTTTGCACCCCCCATATTTCCACTGTGGCACGAAACTCGCGTTCGACAATCATGTTCCCAGGAAAGATCCCCGACAACACCAGATGGCAAGGTTTGATCTCGCCCGTTGCACTTTGCACTCTTCCTTCCGATATAAGCGACACGTCGGCACCTGTGTCCATTATTCCCACGCAACGTTGCCCTTTTATGAAAAACTCGTTTGAGTTCTTTGGCAACCCCGCACTGCAGAAATTCACTGATCTTCGTCGTTCTATAGCACTTAGGGTGAAACATATGCTTACGTCGTGGCCCGGTTTTGCACAAAAGTCACACGTATTCTTTTGTCGGGCAGCGTTTCCGGTCGCCTCGACCGTGGGAACCGTCTTCTTTTGTTGGTTTCTCAGCTCGCGACAGTCTCTTTTTAAATGACCTTATTTTCCGCAGCCAAAACAGGTTTTGGAAAATTCGGGCCCAGCGCTGCGGTTCCCTTTGAAACGTTTGCGAAGAGGCTCGCCCTCTGGCTTCCTGTCGTGGGCCTTTGTGTCCGTGGCGGCTCTTTTCGGCAATACGCCCAAAAAGCCAATTAGTTCTGGCAATCTACTGAAATTACAGCTGTATGCGTTTGTACGTACATCCTGTTCCAAGATCCCGTGGATTACAATCTCTACCAGGTCAGGTTCGCTCCACTCAGCCCGTAGATTCCTCAATAACGCCACTTTCTCGTATACGTAGGCGTCATATGTGTTACACCTTCCCGAATTAAAGGAAGCCGCATCGCTCAATAATTTTCCCAGGTTTTTCCTTGGAGGGAAAGCTTCCAGGAAGTCTCTCTTGAACGCCTCCCAATTTCGAACTGATGGCATCCACGTCTTGGTCCACATCGCTGAAACCCCAGACAATCCTTGTCCCATTCTTAGCAGGAGCTGATGGTCACTCCACGAAAGGTCGCCTCTTATTGTCTCCAATTCCTCAACCCATTTCTTGGTGTCCATTACTTCCGGGCGAAAAACGGGTAATTGCACACCTTCCGACGCGGAGTGCGACGACCGTATTACTTTCAGTAATTCACTAAGCACTTGTTCCATTTTAGTAGGAAGTAAGTTGAATCCCACTTCTGATAAAAGCAACTCTAAATGTTCAAACTTTGACAAAATAAACCAGGGGTAGCAACAGCAGCACGTGTATACAGGCGCTCGGTACTGAGTAAACTGGTTCAACCAGGTTCAGCTAATCGACAGCCAGCGGCTGCACTACAACCCTGGGGATCGACCAATAGTGGCTACTTAAGATATTACAACGTGATGTTGGTTGCCAACACGTGATGTTGGTTGCTAACAATACATATTAATAATAAATCATTCAAATTCAAAATTAGTTAATTTTTTCTTGACTCTTAGTTATAGGTATATTTTTTATTAATTATCTGGCATATTAAGTATAACTTCTATATGTGGTATAACTGATTAATTGCCCGTAATTGCCCTTTAACGTGTTTTTATTTGTGAAAATATCTTGTAATTTTGTCAGTTTCAGAAAAACTTTTTATAATTCAAATATTTTTAGCAAAAGTAAATTTTATCTTTTCTGTCCAAGGTATAATAAGCTGTTACTACCACATAGAAACAACACGTTATAACTAAAATATTTATTTTTTTGCTGCATGTAGTTACTTCCAAAAAACAAGTAACACAATAATTTTTGTGGCATTCATTACACTGATAGTTAGATCTTCTACTTTTATTATGCGCCTCCTTTCTTCCTCGTTGCTTTTTTTAGAGCTTCATAGCACACAATATACCTATTTTTTACATTCTACAAGTTGGTGATATTTACTAGTAGGCCTAGAAACGCTAAGTTCATTAACTTACTTGAGGTCACTTACGAGTTTATTTTTGAAATCTGTTATTGACATGTTATTTTTTGTCACATAATTATAAACTATACTTGCGCTGACAATTGCGGCTCCAAATTTCAAATCCATCGCAAATTTTTATACCATTTTGTTCCTTTCCTCAAGCAATGTGAATTAGCTTTGATTTGATCTGACGAATCATTGATTGCTTTAGATTTCTTGCAATCAACGACTTGAGGCTTAAAGATTTCCTGTCTTCTTTAATGAATTATCGTTTGGGTAACTGTGTGTCTTGTACTTAACATAACTAAAGAGTGTGAAGATGAATGGGTAACATAAAAACTCCCGCTTCTTTGGCGTGCCTTTGTCGCCTCTTTGAAGGTCAAACAACGTCACGTTTTTTGCGTTACTCATTCAACTAAACACCCTGTACATCTCGTGTGCCTTTCCATTTTAATATCACAACACCAACATTACTCTCTTGAGCGAATACCTCTTGATTTTTTAAAAATTTTTTTTTATTACATTTGTAAGGCAAAGTTTCTATAAGGTTCTTTCCATCAAGAATCGGTTAATGTAAAGGGTCGGCTCATTCTTAAACCGCCTCGAGGCATAGTCCCCCCACCAGTCGCAGTCCCATGGCTTCGAATCTCAGAGCTGTGCTCAGAGCGCCTTCCTCGTAACGTGCATAAATCTGCCACAAAGCAGTAAGGTTCAGAGAGACTATTAGGCTATTAGTAGACCGTGTGGACATTACTGCTTCGTGGCATCGTCAACACTTCTGATGTAACCACGGTATTTACCCTCGCGCCCTTCTTAAATTCAGCTGCCTGTGTTTGTTTACATTTCGTTTTAAATTTTGCCGAGATCTAAGTTTACGTCCGTCGTTCGCTTGTTTTTAATAAGTCTCCTCAGAATTACATTATCGACATATAATTACATGATTCATACAGAAATATAAATGGCGCTTAAAATAAATAAATTGTATTGTTATTGGTTTTTTTTAAATTTATTCTTATTTTATTGTATATTCTATGAATTTATGAGTTGATTTGTAAATTGTTAAGCCTGAAGATGCCCGATAGTCAGGGCGAAAGCTATCCTGTTCAACAATAAAAAAACAAATTACGTATGAAACCTTAATAACGTTGTTTCGCTCATTAGAGTCCATTTAGCCTTTTATCCTGAAAAACCCGCAATTTGACTAATATAGTCCGTAAAACGTCCCATTATTTTCTGACCATATAGGTAGGTACTTGTCGTATATAGCCTGTCTCAAATAAATGGGGCATACAGATGCATGCATGTAATGCTGAAATAGACATTACAAGTGTATATCGTGTCGTATGTTTTAATGCAGATAGTGTCCAAAAATATGGCGAATTGGCCGCATTACATGTTTTTCTAACTATTGTCTAAATTTAAAAAATAAATACATATCCGATCCAAGGACACAAACGCCAAATTTGAACGTCGGGGCTTAACGTGTTTAAGAAAGTCATATATTAGGAAACAATTGTGTTGTATATTCATAATGAAACAGAACATGGAACCAGAGGCCAAAGGTCGCACATGCCTCCATAAAAACGAAAGAACGTGAAGTTGAAAAAGGTGGGGCTCCTGCGGGATACAAAAATGCCTCATTCGTTAACTTCACTCCTGTATTTGGGTAATGCAAATTCTCGAGTTGGGGCAAAAGAGCGCCAGCAAGTTGTTTTGTTTGCGACTTAATTTCAGCCTGTGTTTGGCAAAAATGCAAATGGCCGAGATAAATTTGCGAGTCTCTTTAATGTGACACATATTCATCCATTGCACCTCCGCCCAGCAAAAAAAAAATCCGAAATTGCGCCGGCGAGCTGCTCTCCGTGTTGAGTTTTTTCTGCATGAATAAATAAGTGGATCACCTAAAGCTCAGGTAATTTATAGTTTTCCCCTTTCTCGGCCCTCGGCAACGAGCGTTGAAAATAAATATTTGTTCGCAATTACTTTGTATCCTAATTTGAATACAGACAGCTTCGCAAAAAGGCCTGATGTACACGGGAAACTTTCCGGGTTGTCCGTTCGCGTTGTTATTAGTTATGTTAGTTCCGAACTAAACAGGGTTATATAAACTACGTTGTTCTGGAGCAACTTTTCAGACGGAATTATTTGGAGGTGACACTGCAAGCTGAAACGGTGCTATTGCATATTAATCAGCGAGATATTTGTGGGAGAAACGAGTACGTACAGGCTATTCTGTTTTCAACAATTACTATTACCAACTATTTATTAATAAATTCTGCGGCTTGAAACAGAACAGAATATTTAGTGTGCTCTTGATAACTAACTACTAACTATATCAAACAACTGACTAACGTACCAAAGGTTTGAAATAAATATGTTAGTTAGGAAGACCCTAAAATTTAATTTAAACACTTCTCATATTAAAACAAATTTACTTTTCATCCAAATATATTTGCCCCAGTACACGTGGTTTGATTTCAATGCAATTCCTATATTTCTGTTCAATGAGCTTTAAACATGTTAGTAAATACAGTAAAATTTGCTTAATTGCACGTCGATGTTTGCTCGTAATTTTGTGAAATTACATGTTCAGTTCATAAATCCACATTATTGCAATTAAATATAACTTATATAGTTCAAGCGCAATATACTTATTTATTTTAAACCATATTCAAGAAGACGGGGATAATTATTATCCTCTTTGTTCTTCATTGTTATTAGTTCTCATTTAATAAGGTTTAATCAGTAATAACATAACTCCCAATTATGGATCGATGCATGCTAGATCCCCTGTTGATGTTTAGCAAAGAATGGCTAACGTTCTCCACCAAAAAGGCCATCCATCGGTGAGCTTGGAAAAGCAGAGCTTAAGAAGGGAAGTGAAGCGTTTGCTGCAATTGCTCCGTATTTCATCCTTTATGGCCAGCTCTGATAGTTATATGTGTAGTCGGTGGCTGCCCCCGCGCGCCGCCCTATGATTTATGTGTTTTTAACTATTTTCTGCTACATTTTACTTCCGCTCTTTCTCCAGCCGCGATCTTACTTTCCCATTCGGGAAATATTCATAAATAAGACGAGAGCGAGCGCGCGATTTTTTCCTCCGCAGAGTCGCTTAATGTTCCTGAGTTCTCGCTGCTTCCTTTTTGATGGAAATTAAAAATGAATCAATGGGGAGTCCGACCTTAATAAGTGTTTCTCTGAATATCAAAGATAGGGCTTGCAATTTTAATTTTATTAATTAGAGGGAGAATATTCTTTGTTGGCATTAAAAATGTTTCAGTAAAATTCCTGTAGTGGGTACGATACCTTATACGATACCTTATGTATCAAAACTCTATGAATATGATAAATTTTAAGTACATTATATAAAATTTGTAATTTCTCCCAATCCAGCGATTGACTTGCAAATATTCCTTAGACTCTAAAGAAGACTGATGATGGCCATAAATAAGAATAACGTCCTGAAAACTTTAATAGTTTTGTTATCTTACAGTCATTTAAAGTTCAGCCACCAAAAGTTTTTCTCACAACACTCTAATCACGAACCCTGCGATATGAAAGAGGCCCAGCAGCAGCTAGCAGCACCTGGCTAACGTTATAATGCATTAACAGTATCTCGCTATAGCGTACAAAGCCTCAGCCTGGAGCTGCTTATACACCTGCATGAATAGACGTCTGCTGGGATCGCTCCAAAATACCAATTTCATGTTACCCACGTGTTATAGATACCTTATCAAGGGTTTGAATGTGTATAATAATTACGCTTCACGAGCAGACGCTAATGCACTTTACAAACGTCTCCCTTTGAATCCCTACGTTTGCGAAAAGCTATTTTAGTTGTAAATTTCGGTTGTCCTGCGATTATTGGAGGACTCCTATAAATCTCCTCTTTGGCCATTGTCGCATGAAGTGGCAACCAGTAGAATGCTACCTCAGGCCTAAGATATAAATTTATGTGTAGAATCCGAGCGAAAAACTGAGGCGAAGCGAGCCTTTCTGTAATTAAGGGGCAAAAAATACAGCAGTCGTTTTTACTGGGTTTTATGATGCTGTATGGGAGAGGATGGAATATCGAAAACACATTATGTGGACGCAGCTTTCCTACTCCTTTTCCGGGCAAGACCGAGGAATTCAAGCATGTGTATCGAAGAGCCATACATCCTGATCATAGCCTGCTGCCCAGGCGGCCAGCTAAAGGAAAAAGGATCCAACCACAAAAGATGAAATATACGAGAGATAGAAAGGAAAACACATTTGAAGCTCATTGTGGGCTGATTTCGCATTCTTCTCTGAGCTTTCCGTTTCTAATGTGCACCAACCTCGGAATTGTTCAATATGTATAAAGATACAAAATTGATGTAATACTTTTTTATTTGTGAACGAATAACTTTGTGGGGTTGAAAAATATTCGTAAAAAGTTCAGAAGTTACACCTTCAAACGTTTATTTTGTACTTAATTTAGTTATTTAAATAAGGTATAGAATTAGATTACTATTAAAATTGTTTGTAGAGTGTAAAGAAAATTTTATTATTATTATTACAAACGAAAATTATTTATGATGATTGATTTGTTATTTTTTTATTATCTTCAGATGTTAATATTAATATTAAATTATAGTCGTGTCACACTTTTAGTTATAGAATTTATTATTATAAATGCATTTTGTTACATGTGGTATGCATCAGAAATGTGGAAGACTCGAATTAACTGACAATATCTTCCCCGTTGCAAAATTAACAAGTTTTAAACGAAGTTTACTGAGATTAAACTGAATAAGTTATCTATGGCAGAGTTGATACATAATGGACGCTAATGGAGGCTGTCATGGATAACTTATTCAGTTTAATCTCAGTAGAATTCGTTTAAAAATTGTTAATTTTGTAAAGTCGAAGATACAGCAAATGTACGCCCAGCCTTCTACAGGTCTGACGCATCTCTTATGTTAAATTTTCTTACCTGAAAACTGACAAAGGTACAATTTAATATGGGAATGACAGTAGACACATTAGTTGATAAATGAAACGTTATTTTTTAGTTTAACATTTGAAGATGATTCGGGGTTGGATTAGAGAAGTTTAAATTAATGAAGAAGATTTGAAGTAAACTTAAGAAATATCTAGAGAGCTTCACATATTGTTACGTTCAGCCCATTCTAAGAAATCTTTAACTTGCTTGACTTTATAGGTGTATAGATGATCTGATCCTGGAGTAGTTCTAATATTTTTTGTCGTGGTCTTGGGTGTCCATTATTATACAGTTTTCTACGATTTGTCTGCAACCACATCTAACGCGTGTCCTTTGGTATCAACCAAAATTGCCTATTATTTTCCCTGGGGTGTAAATTTGATTTGTTTTCATTTTGAACTTTCTTTATTTGGTTAGTAATTATTCTTGAGATTTCCGGTTCTTTGAAAGTTTGGTTTTTTTAGTGAATTTTGAAATGTGCGCCTTTGTATGGAGATATTAGAAGATGTAAAAATCAATTTTTGTAACTGACATAAATTATAGGCTATATTGAAGTCTATTGAAGCCTTCTTTGGACAAATATTTTATATGAATCTATTCATAAAGAGAAGCACATCGCGCTTTTATTATGAATGCTAGAAAGTCAAGAGTAAGCAAATGCTTCCAAAAATTATGTTTTGCTTTTTAGTGCATTTAAATAAAAGCTTTTCATTAAAAGAATTTTTATACATTTTGTATGTGCTGATTAAGATAGAATAATGCAAAAAACAATTGGGCATCGCGTTTAGAAGGAAATTGATATTATTTGAAATGGATACCCCTGCATATTACTTTATTTTCTGTTAGTATTTTAAATTTAAACAAAAAAGTTTATAATACTTTTTCTTCTAGAATCAAAACTAACACTAGTACTACGCTATCAATAATTTATTAAATACTTACATGAAAATTTAAAACAAATGTGGCAAATAAAGATCTCATTTGCCTCTATGTTTCCAACACTATTGTACTTTTCGTTTATTTTCCAATTGCAAATTCTTTGTGACAGTTTGTGTGTTTCTTCGTAAAGATGAATTTCTCGCATGCAGAAAAGTGTGATATGTTGGAATCTTATTTAGTTGCAGAAAATCCTCTTTGAGAGTAAAAGAATTCTACGCTCAGTTATAGCCACTTCGTGTTCGAACCCATGCCGGATATTTTTTAAGACCCTACCGAAAATTTAGAGGCAATGAAAGTGTTTTTGCTAAAAAAAAAGAGCAAAGGAGAATTTTATAATAAGCGAGACCATGAAAAGTTGTAGGATATTTCGAAGCATACCGTGACAATCTCATAGGAGATATTATCAAAGATTTTTATCTCGTGATACTGTTTATAGGATTCTAAAAAAGTACAAATTTATTCCCTATAAGTACCGACTTAACTTAGTTGCTTTATTTTAGGCTTCATAACTTCCTTACCAGTCATCTTAGAACAAAAAGTATTATAATCTTTTTTTGTTTTTTTTGCACTATTTCACCTTAATCAGCATTTAAAAATATGTACTACTAGTTTCCTAATTTGAAGGATTGTGTATCTTTAGTAATACCAGAGTTGACAATGATGAATACTTAATTTATTCACACTTAATAACCCCAACGTTTCTTTTACCCTTTTTAAACTTCTTCAGGGATACAATTATATAAAATAACACACCTTTAAGAGAAATAAGAAAAAACAAATACCCCAACAATAATCAAGAAAAGTAGACAATTCAACGTCACCTTTAAACGTCATGAGCCGAACCGTGTAAGTAGACACATACTGGAAAAGGCGAAATCTTCAAAATTCCAGTGGAGGTTTTGGAAATGAAATCAAAATTTTCGTAAACGTGACTACGTACAATGTCGAAGAAACCTGATAAAAAGAGCGACAAGAAAGGAAGTTGTCCGAATCCTCTTCCTAAGTATCCGGAAATTAACGTCGATCAACCTAGATGGGACCAAAAAGACTACTGGGGGAGGTTCAGGCACTTTTGGTGCGCCACCTTCCCATTGAACGTGTTCGCCAGCAGGCACACTCTAGAAGAAGCCAAAAAGTTGATTGATTCGTACAAAAGTGGGGCAGAGTTATGCGTTTCACGTGAATACCTATGGAGTAGAAAGTATTTGGTTGAATCGGCCTATCATCCAGATACCGGAGAACTAGTGCCGTTCTTCGGGCGCATGTCTTCTCAACTTTGGGCTAGTTGTGTCATCTTGGGAGGAATGTTAACTTTTTACAAGAGTAACGCTGGTGTGATCTTCTGGCAATGGATCAACCAGTCATATAATGCTGGTGTGAATTATTGCAATAGAAGCGGAGACGATCCGATCACCACTGAAGAGTTGGGGATAAGCTATGTGTCAGCTACGAGTGGAGCAGTAATTGCGGCCATAGGCTTAAACAAAGTGACTAAATATTCTTCTCCAATCGTTGGAAGGTTCGTTCCGTTTGTGGCAGTGTGCGTTGCCAATTGCATAAACATTCCGCTCATGAGAATGAAGGAGTTGCAGAATGGCACGCCGGTGTACGATGAAAAAGGAAATAAAGCAGGGAATTCGTTAAACGCAGCTTATGAAGGAATTACGAAGGTAATCATAAGCAGGTGCGTTATAGCTTCTCCTTCCCTAGTCTTCCCTCCGATCGTCATGGATTACTTCGAGAAAAGAGGAACTCTTTGTCGGTACCCTTGGATGTCTTTACCCTTCCAAATCCTTTTTGTCGCTCTTCTCTACTCCGTTGCCGTCCCGGCAGGATGCGCTTTCTTCCCGCAGAAGGCCGAGATTCCTTGCGCCAGGTTGGAGAAAGAACTGAAGGAAAAGTTGAAGGGGGTCCAAATTTTGACTTACAACAAAGGATTGTAGATTGGGGTGTTAATTAAGACTTTGTATTTCAGACACAATGTGAATATCTCTTGTATAATAATTACGTAAGCGTTCATGTAGAGTCTAATTTTATTTGCTCGTCGTTATTGGCCATAACTCGGCAAGCAGCTGTAACATAAACAATTTAGCCGGTGCAGAGTAATCCGTCTAGCGTACAAGTAGTACAGGCACTAAAGGAGGCCACCGAGCAGATATCTGAATTAGAGCAGGCTCAGATTACTTCCGAACAAGCTGCTCCAACTGCGCCCACAGCGGCCATATAATGCAGTTTGCAAATTTGCACGCTGTGTTAATTATCCTTATCTATAGTAACAACACAATTACTTAGGGCCAGAATCGCGAACTCGAAGACGCAGAAACTTCCGTCGTTTGACCCACATATATCAGGGGGCCAACTTAAAACGGGAGAATTAGCTCCATGTTGCCAAGTTGGCGCGAAATATGTAGCTTGTGCTACAGCATGCTTCGGGAACCGTATTTATAATCCTGCGAAGGAACGCGGCGACTCAACTTTGCGCATTAATATAAATTATAAGAATTAATAAAACGGTTAACTGGGATAACCCTGTTACTGGCTATAACTAGTTCAGAAGGCTCTGTTTCACTTAAATTTTCATGTTTTATGCTGAGGAGTCTCTTCGCAAAGGCGTTTGTTTATTGCCATATAAATTGCACATATGTACGTACAAAATTTGGTAAATGCTTGATCTGTGATACTGAAAGTTGCGAACACATTCCAAGGCTTTTTGTTTTTTGGTTTCGTTTGTTTGATAAATTCGTCGGTTGATTTCCATCACGAGTGGTTCGTGGTATGAACTGTACGTGACAATGATTCCAATAAATTAACAGATAATGTGAAATCAGTACAAAGTGAAGTAATTAATTGGTCTTAAACTACAATTAAGTAATCGTAGTGTGAACAACAAACTCTACTTCTAATACATATAAAACAGACGAAGAAGAACTCGCTCATGAAACAGAATGGATGCGAGTGAGACAAAACGAAAAAAAGAGAAAGTACATAAGTTCCCCAAAATGTATTTATCCACCACAAAAACAGTCAACACTCAATAGGCAGGTGTTTGAATTAGAGGTTCACCCACAAATACAAAACAAAAACACAAGGAAATCATTAGACATGTTTAATATCATTCGACACCCCGCAAATTATCGCGCGGTTACAAAGATTACAAAGATCATCGAAAATTCAGAAAGAACCCTGACAAAAAGTAATCAGTGAAAAACACCAAGAAAAGGATAAAAGGAAATCAAATACAACTCTTTACGGCCAACCCATTAGCAAATATAAACAAGCTAACACTGATAAAACTAACCACACCCTCATATAGGGTGATTCTAATCGAAGTGCACATTTTTAATCCATAATACATAAAAATAAAGAAAAAAGTTCCTATGGACCAATCAACAAAGCCAAATTGTAACGATGTTGCAGCAAATAATGTAGAGACTCGACAATCTTACTTAAGCAGCGAAGACATTGATATTTGTTTGATATCTGAAACTCATTTTATAAGTGAATTCTATATTAAGTTTCGGACCTATCTAACGTATCATATTATTCATCCGGCTAATGGGGCTCGGCGCGAAAGTGCTACCATAATTAGAGACAACCTTAAACACTACGAGGAAGAAAGGTACCCGACGCGTGACATCCAAACAGCAACTGTATATAGCACTAATAACAGAAAATCAAAAACTTAGAATAAGTGCAATATCATATTGTCCACCGCGCTACTATATTTACACAGATCGATATTTAGAACTTTTTCGAAAACTAAATGGTCGATTCCATATATCCACGGCTGTGAATTTGTGTCCAAAGGTAAGCCTACGTACTAATAACAATAAGACGCCAGACCTCATTCATTTTTTTATTATCAAAAACATCTCAGCTAAATATATCAAAGTAGACCAAGACAACGACTTGAATTCAGATCACTCGCCAATTTTATTAACAATTAGTGAACACATTATAAGAAAAGACCAGAACCCTGTCTTAATAAACATGCATACGGACTGGAATTACTTCAATCTACTACTGATAAATAGCATCAACTTCAGTGATCTACTTAGAACTATTAATCAACTTGAAGATGAAGTGTACAATTTTACCACTCCAATCCAGCATGCAGCGAGGAAAAGTACACCCACCATTAACAGAAAACTTAAAGGACTAAATTTCCCAGAAGAGGCAAAAGGTATGATTGCCGAAAGACGAAAATTAAAAGAGCGTTGGTGTTAAACTCGTGCACCAGAAGATAAAAAGAACCTGAATAGATTCGCACAATAGCTAACCAAAGAAATAAAATCACTGAAATCTTCGATCAATAAATATCTTGCCATCCAGAACACTGAAAGCAGCAGTGATTATTATCTGTTGAAGGCAACAGAATCATGGAAAGAATCAGAAGTGTTTATGTTACCAAAATCTGGAAAAAATCACACCGAAGCAGAATCACATCGGGCAATTGCACTGTTGCCGACCATGTGAAAATTGTTTGAAAAACTGTTTCTGAAACGACTTAAAGTAATTATCGAAATTAGGATTACCAGCATCATAGCAAAATCTTTTGAACGTAAACAAGTATACTCCGCAGTCTTTTTGGATATAACCCAGGCATTTGATCGAGTATTGCCAACGGGTTTACTACATAAAATGAACTCTATTCATTCGGATTCCTACTATGAAACTTATGACATCGTAAATAAGCGAACGAAAGTTAATGAAATCAAATCGACCTACATTAATTTCACAAATAAAATGAATCAATTACCAATCATTATCAATAGACCACGTCAAAAAGAAACAATAGAAATTTGAAATAAAATTTAGAAAAATATATCTACAAGTTAAAAAACAAAAATTACCTAAAAAGACCAAACTAACGACCGTATAATAAAGGTTACACAAGAGTCACATTCCAGAACACCGAAACACTCGAGTTTGAGTTGAACCTCAAGAGAAGGATGACAGGAATCACTTATCCTAATTTTAAACAGAAGAGCCTGATGACTCTTGTAAATATCCTGGGTAATTTTTGCTTTTTAGCTTATATATATATATATTCCTAATATGGAATCCGGATCATATATTTCTTATAAGGTTGTGTGCCCAAATAAGACCTATCTCCTAATATGGGCTAGTTCTATTTTTGAAAAAATGGTGATATCTGAGCGACTAATCGAATTAGATTATTGTACCTCGGCTAGGGGAGATTAGTAAACAGCAAAAAGAATCGTTAAGTTAGTCACGATTGTGTGGCTCGGAAACATGTTTCAGATAAGTGAGTTTTGATTAATTAATTAGTTATTAGTCTTGCTATTCTTTTATTTTTGAGGAAGATACAGTAGAAAACATGATTCTCGGTAACATGTGCAATAAGTACGTTCATGTTGAATGTGCAGGAAGTTTTGTGGCTTATATTTGTCCGAAATGTGAAACATGAAGTTTTTAATGTTAACTAGAAAGATTATTACATTTAACTATTTAATTTTTCAATTAAGCTTACAATTTTTAATAAAAAGTAATAGAAACGATGTAAACATCTGTTTTGCCGTGATTAGCTTTTTTGTACCCCTGAATTCTCTCCCTATATTGTTATCATCCTGTAATTTTGTTAAAACACTATTTCACAACATACTTTAAACTGATATTTATTAAAAAATTGACATACATTTATTGAGTGATAAGTTTAATGGAACTAATTATTACTTACTACCCATGAAACTATTGCCACACGGGTACATTTATCACACCAGTTAGAACAACATTCCAGTTTTGGAACTAAACGACCCATGCCAGTAACAATTTTGTATGAACAATACTTTTCGATCAACGCTAATGAAAGCCCCGAAATACACCGACTTATCCCTAAGACGGAGGCCTATCCTTGGAGAAAAGGGACGGGATAAGCAGCCAAATCCTCCCCTAACAGTTTTCCCTCGGTCCGCAGTTAAATCCCGTTAAATTGATTTCTGATCACTTGTTGCGAATTTGAGTGGATTAACTGACATTGATTGAAAAATTATACCGGATTATTCAAACGGGAATTGGGACCCGGATAATACAGGTTTTGTGTTTTATTCCTGAGGGCAGGAAGGCGGCAGCTCGCATATGACGAGCTTAAAGCTGAAAGCAGAACTGGCCAGCAGGCTGCTCTTCGTAATTCTGCTCTACGTAGATGTAGGGATGAGATGCGGCTGTACACCCGGTTAAGTGGTTGAGGTCACGTGGGAAATGTAGTCATACTTTATCGGCCGGGACAGGAACAGGACAATCATTTGTCATGGCTCTCCCCTCTCCATAACTACACGACCAAATGGACCTTTCCGGTATTAAATAAGTTTAATTTAGCGTTGTTTTGGAAAATTAGCGCCGGAAGTTGGCTCTGGGCTACGTATATTATAACACATTGCACAATTAATTACATATTTATATTATAAATTAAACAAATTTTAACTCTGTTTTTTTTAAATTGTACATATAAAAATATATCTACTTACCAGCCATATAGTTTCGTAATTTATGTGCCATCTCTGTTGTCTTTCAAACGCGATCAGTCGCTCAGATTGCATAATGCATGAATTCGGCTCTGTCGCTGTCAGAACAACTCTCTTCTTTTCACAACTCCTTCCCTGCTCACACTGAAGTTTTATGGCTAAACACTTTTATCTAATAGTTTTGCGGATGGCTCAACTTGGTCTAGGGAGATTATTTCGAGCAAAAAGCACTGCAAGTTTCAGCACATCGCCTTGCCTCAAATGAAACAGTTTTCCTAATGTAAATTTGTCTAGGCGAACATTTATAAACCACGTGATATTGTAAGAAATTTAGAAACCTACAATGAACATCTATTTGAATAAAAAAATTGCAGTTTTGAAGAATATAATCTGACTGTACACAATTTGAACGCGCGCCTCCGCCAATTGTGACACTTACATAAAATTAAGCAAAGTCGAATAAAAAATATAGGTATATTTATACACAATTATAAGTATTAATAAAACAATTTTATTTCTAAATATAAAACGTTTGAGTGTTCTTATTTAACACACACATACACACGCAATAACATTTACCATTACATAAATTGAAACTCCTAAAATATAATCCTCGTCGCCATCCTAACAGTGCTGAAGATTATGCGCACCATAAACAAATTAAAAGCGCGATTATGATAACGAGTTGTAGTAGAAACGTTGACAATTTTACAAGAAGGTCCTCGAAACAAAGTTCGCTTATAATAGAACTATTAGGCCATAACGACGATCATAACCGAGTTGGAAACTTCTCGGAACTTCGGAACGCACTTGACAAACGGTATTGTGCCGGGCTAAGCTTACATCATTAACCAAGAGTTAGAACTTTTCGCCGCCGTAATCGCGAAAAAATGACTGCATTACTCTCCCCCAGGAGCTCGGAGACGTTCTCTTCTTAGGAGGCAACCTCTATAAATGCTAATTTCAGTTCTACATAATGCAATATCTATATGTATAGTAAGTGTTCGCTTTGATTCAGTTTTTAGGAGGTTTATTTCTGCTAAATACACTCGAAAAAATAATTGCTTCGCTAAACACATTTCTTGAATATATTTATTGTGACAGTTTCAAACTTAGGTGGCATGAATATAAAAGATTGGGTAAAGACTAATTTTAAATAGTTTCCATGTTGTTGTAGCTTTAAATATTTTTTTAAGAGATATTACGTCTCTCTATCTGTGGCAGAGAGTTCGTAAGATTCAATTATGTATTGCCACATAAAATACATATTGATTTTTCCGTCTGTATGAATGAACCTAATTAGATTGATAAAAGGCAAACATTGACGCAAGTTGTCTAAACAAGACGAGTCTGGCAGGGCGTTTTCCGTATTTTGCTAATAATTGTGGCAATCAATATTTCCTCGTATTTTGCCGCGGGAGCTTCCTGCTCCAGTGCACTAAAATCAGGAGGCAATATCGGAGAAAATTGCACGAGATATGGCCGTCATTATCAATTCTGTGCTGCGCCACGTAACGTCGATAATGTAGCCGTGAAGACTGTCAGAGGTTTCCCTTGGCGCAGAACGCATCGCCTCTCGACACAGAATCAGAAGTGCACACAATAATTGCGACAAAGGAAATCGATACCTGCAGTATTCAATTATTCCGTCTATGCAACACGACTGGCTTCTTCAATCGCGCTATTGATTGCCCCTAATGGAAATTGGCAAAGGAACAATGCCGACTGGCTTGAGGTAATGCATCTCGTCTTCCTCAATTATTGGTGATCTTGAAAGCGTCAGATGTACTTACTTATACACCTACATTTGCTAAAGGTATATGCGTACGTATAAAGTAAAATGAGATATGTACATTTGTTATACATAGGTATGTACCATATATACATTCTTATGTATACAAAATATCACATACCTATATGTAGTAATATGTATTCACATTAGCAGAATTAAGAGAGAATTTTCAAATTGACGTCAACTAATAATTTCAATATAGAACATGCTTGTTAAATAGATTCGCAATTTAGAAGGTCGCAAACGCAGGAAAAAGTAAAACAAAGTGTTAGAAGTTTATTATACACAAGTATTCGAATCTCCTGGTAAATGAATCTTTAAATACTCTATCAAATATAAAACATTGTCAGTTTTAGAAGTTGTACAAAAATATCAGCAGAATTTTTAATAAAATTATAAAAAATATGGAATAACTTATATTATTTGTATATTTAAAATTATTTTTTTTATGTGAAATAAATACCAAGACCCCCGTAAACCATTAAGAAATTACTGTACTACTAAGGCGAGGTCCGTAAATGATATAACAGGTAAAGAGGGTGGGTTATACAAATTTATGACATTTTTCCTAAAATGAAGGTTTTAAGCTCTCCTTATATCTACATGTATTACCGACTGCTTCATCTTTCTATGCATTTCAGTTGTTTTTTTTTCTATATCAATATACACACTTTCGTTTTTGATTTATAAAAATGAAGGAATAATTTGTTATGTATATATTGAACATTAATGGATATTAATGCAATTGTATACATAGAGATTGTTAGAAAAAATACTAGATATAATAGCACTGTTACTCTTGTGATCATTGTTTTGAATCAATTCCTACGATTTCGTTCATTCAATTTAATTCGCAATTTATTATTTTAAAATTTATTATTCGAAATTCTTAGGTCTCTCAAGTTACATTGCAAAACGCTTCATAATTAACAACTTTAATTCTCATATTCACTGCCGTTTGGTCCTTCATGCGACCCTCATGTCTTGCCAAGACGATCGCCCTGCGGCTTTCTCATGCTGGAATAACTTGTTTTTCTCGTATGTCGAATATAATGAAATTATTTTTTAGTGAATTAAAAAATTTGAAAAAAACTAAATAAACGTGGACTTATAACGACACTGAAGGTTTGAAAATAAACTAAAGTAACCTAGGGCTAAAGGTTTGAAAATAACAAAAAATATTCAAATTAAGTTTAAACCCTATTTTACTAAATCTCGTTCAACCGCGTAAAACCTAAATTTTGAAGTTATAATTTTTGACAAGCGCTCAATCTCAATTTAACTTGAAACTCTGATTAACTCCTTTATAATACCGGCCCTTAGTATCTTAATAGTCTCAGGTTTATTTGCCTTAGTTTCTAACGTTTAGCTGCTATCTATTGTAACATAAAACGAGTTCAGCGTGTTTCCAAAAGATGCTTTTAATGTCAAATATTGGTTACCCACTCGATACACAGCCAAAATAACGAATTTTATATATGAAACCTATAGTTAACTTCCATGATTTATTACGTTTCGCGACACAGATCACTTGTTCAGAGGTCGAAAACCTTTGCTACTGTTCCATTTGTAGTATTACCGTATTATCATAGAACTATTTAACTTTGAAATAAAATAAGAAATCTACATGTAGGTATGTATTTTACTTTTGAGTTTGTTATTACTTTACAAAACATTATGTTCTTGGGCAAAGCTGGTAGGACTTTGCAGTTTTATTATGGACCATGGGAATTTTTGCAGATGGTAAATAAATACCAAAGGAAAACTGAACAGGCTTCCTTGAGTGAGAACCATGAAACTTGCGATGGATGAAGCCAAAAAAACTTCAGTTCCCGCTACAGCGAAGAAGTACACTTTATAAAGACACAAAAAGGGAAGTTGTGAAAAAATCTCGGAAGATAACAGAGGAGATCCAAGAAGGAGTTTAATGATCCTCAAGAAGTTCACTTGCTTTGCCCAAGGGGCGTACCTGCTTTAAACGCCTTAGTCAGGTAAAAAATTCCGGGAACGTTTTTTTAATTTAAAAATCTGCTATTATTTGTATATTGTCGATACCTAGCACTTTTTTCAAATTTATTACAAATTTTTCGTCAAACTGAAAAAACTCGACGCACCGATTATATATACCTACGTAACAACAATTTAATAATGTAATTATGATTTTGTTATAATATTTATAATAAATTTAAGAAATGAAAAGTTAACTTTTGCCTTTGCTATACAAAGAGATTATGGTCAATTGCAAGAAAGTCAACACTGCTCTTTTAAAGGTAGATGACAAATTCTTAATGACTACATCTTAAGAGTAATGAATTTACGAAGTAAATCATAAAAATCAACTAAAATCAAAACATGTAAAATTTCCAAAAAGTACTTATTTACAAAAAAAAATGCATAGGTACATATAAATATAATAACAATAAAAAAAAAAACTATCATTATCCAAGAACAAATTAAATGTTTGTCTTAACGTTATGCACTTGTTATTCAGCCCAATATTCCAAATTTGTTGTCTCGAGAATAATGATTTAATCTACATACAAATTCTTCTAGTTCAGGCTCGCAGTTTTCTACGTATGCAAAGAAATTGAGCAATAAAACCCAACGTCGCGAGTCGCTCGAATTAAAACAAACTCATTTGTCCGAAATGACAGATGCAGCTGTATATTTTACGTTGTCGGCAGTGGCAACGAATAATCTGAGGATTATGCCGTTGCTGCATTTTAGACTTAAATATTTGTCGGCTTGTTATTGAAGTTCCCGACTAGGGCCACAAATCCAAACAAAAAGGTGCGCTTGGACCAGGATCCCGCGGGATGATTAATTATTATTTTGTTTAATGCCAGTCAGTGCTGACCCTAAGAGGGTGTGAGAATTATCTTTTAATCCATTAGCATTAAAAGGGGTTAAAAATTTATAATGTTTGGAATAACATGTTAATGGCTTAAGTTTGAGAGAAAAAAACTTCATCATGTCCCTTAAGTTGATGATAAAATAGTATGTAATAACCTGTTTTTCTTTTTCAAATATTTGCTGCAACCAAATTAATGATTTTTATACGTTTTACATATTTTATATAGAAACTAATATTATTAGTAGTAGCTAATGGTAGTGGAATGTGGTTAATGGAGGCTGCCAAAGTTTGAGATAATAAAGCGGAGTTTTCTATAAAATAAATGAAGCTTTTACCAAAGACTAATTGCAGAAGTCTGTGCGCCTTTAATTATACAAAAAACCAAAGTCTAGAAGCTTCAGTTTGAAGAAGAGCAGGCAACATTAAATCTAGTTAATTGCGAGTAATATTTTCTTGAGGTGCTTCCTGTTTTAAAAGGACAGATCATTTCCACAACTGTTGGCGGTCGGCGGTTGTGCTAGAGGAGTTGAGCAAAATGTAATTTACCAAAGAGCAATACAAATACTTGCCCTGACAAATCGGTCTAATTACCAGGATAATTGCGCACAGAATTCCTACTTTTTGGTTTGGCTTGCTCACTTTCGGAATGTATAAAAAAGGAACTTGAATTTTTAATAGAAATATGCAACTTTAACTACTTTTCTGGGGTTACTTTGTTACTTTGTTATATGAACAAGTGCAATAATGATTTGTGGGAAGAATTCCAGAGTAGTAATCCCAGGTTAAGCACAAGTGATTAATTGTTTAATAATTAAATTGGTTAATAAGTAAATTGTTCCATAATTAAATCGTTAAATATTTAAATTGAATAATAGATAATTAAATGCGAGAACACTTGGATATCCACCAAAATCAAACACCAACAGTTTTGCCCCCTTCTGCAAGCCCTTGCGAGGAAATAACATCAGGGTCGCCCGAACAGAGAGCTGTCATTCTCAAATTGGCATGTCTATTGGAAATTATCCCCTGGGCATTCAGCTGGGTAACTAGATATGGCTGGTTGACGAAATTCTTGAGGAGCGAGACGTCAAAGAAATAAATAAACTCGCCGTACGGGAGTCCTGCAGGAGAAGGCTCTGGAAAATGGGTCCTTGTCAATTGGACGCGCTGTTTCGAATTCCCCACCGACAGCCAGAGATGGCCTGAATTTAATATTGATTGATTATCATTTGCATGTCAATCAGTGCATTGATATGGAGGGGTCCTTCGTCAGGCGCGTTTGTTGTAGGAATAACTGTCGATCAAAAGTAATTACAAGGGATTTTTATTTGAGCGCTTTCGAGGAGAGTTTTTGGCCCGGAAAATCCCATTAAATTTGAATTTGTCTCTCGGCTTCTGGCTGATAAGTTGCCCGACCGCTGGCTGCGATCATCCGCAAGATGTTCGCGCATGTTATGATGTATGAAGCATCTCAGCGTTCATAGGCAAAACACACTAAGAGATAATGTTAAAATATGCAGCACGTCTGAGATATGGTTGAAAATATATTCTGGAAATATGTATGTGCAGAAGTTCTTTATTCAAATTTAAAAATAGTGAAATGTGGGACGGGGCTTCTGGGAAATGTGGAGGAGCACAATTTTGTTACTAAACTATGAATGCATCCATATTTTAATGCGAATATTGTAAAATATTTTACAATGGCATTTCAACCCACATGTTTCTGAATTAATCAACAAACATAATTACCGTTGTAAAGTACGTACGTACGTAACGTACGTCGGTAATTTCCTCATCACTATGAAAAAATCGCATTTTAAGGACATTATTGCGTTTTTGTAAGGAAGAATGTAACTGCTTGCATAAGCAGAAGGTGTTAAAATACTCCAAAGTTTACCAGCCGTCCTTGAAATTTTTTTCATAAATCATCGTTAGTGGCTTCATGATTGTCTAATAAAGGGACTAGATTACGTTGTGTTTGTAAAAACCTAGTTCTTTAAATTAAATACAACTCCGTAATTCGGATTTTTAATGATTGCATTAAGCTCAAAAATGCTTTCAATAAAATACTCTGTTGATCAGGGAAAACGAGAACATAATGTAGTCAAAGCATCAAGATGATTTATTATTTAATTAGCAAACCCAAAATACATTAGATTTACAATTCGCAATTAATGAATTATGCAAAAGAGACAAAATAACAAACAGTACATTACACATAACAAGACATAATTCATTACGCTTTGACATGACACAAGGTATCATCATAGACAAATGAATATATGTTACATATATGCCTTTGTCTATGGTATTATATAGAATTCGATTTAAATTCTAAATAGCTATGGTGTTGGCCCAGCCATATCAAATTACAAAGAAACATCTGTTATGAGCTCAACTAAATCAGATATTAGAACGGAACTCAAAGAAACAAAGCTGCCTTTTGTGGTCATCTTCTTTTTTTGTTATCGGTTCGATCTCATAGGTTATGCGGTACAAATCAACTCCTCTGATATCAGCCATTGAGCGACGAAACTCAGCAAGGGTTAACAGATCGCCCAACTTAATAAACCAAGCGGAATCCGGCGAAAGACAAAAATACCAGGACTCTTTGAACTGTGATGACAGCGCCCCCGGCCTGAACTCAATTCAATTACGATTTATGTTTTTTGTCACACAATGCAGGTACTGTAGGAACCTGGGTAGATCCAATGAAGACAGTCAATTGACCCTCACACAGAAAGGACTCGGAGTAGAGTCAACTCTCAAAGTGACAAAGACATTCCAGCGTTGAATTTGAGCACAATCAGGGGAAAAATAAATTACGTTTTGTTAGCATATTCTCTTATCATCCAGCCAAGGCGGAGGAACCGTACGAATGTTGCAAGACAACACTTTGTACAAGTGTGCAAAAGTTATGATGAGAAATTAATTATGAATATACTTAATGAAATAACATTTGAACAGAGTTTCGCCCTCTGAGAAATTATCGATGACGAAGCTCCTCTTCAGCGTGGCTACACTGCATTATTTAGCACTGACCTATACCTCTCTGGTTGAGCAATTGTCGTATTGTTCGGTTAGTACACCTTCCGGCCGTCCACCTGGATCCGTTGATCCTTAGGTACATCGGACTATAATGTTGACGTTAACTGAAGTAAACAGCTGGAATAATAAGATTTCAGAAACTTAAAAACAGGCGGAAACGCCTTGGAAGCTGACTAATTAAAGCAAAATAGTGTGATGTAAATGTACAGTAAACGGTATGACGACAAAAAATTAAAAACATAATCAGGAAAATATTAATTTCACAGTCGAAAAACATAAAAATGTCAGGCATTATTTACCTACTAAATCAATACGTTCAAGGGCACATACTCAATTGGAGTACACAAGGTTCCAACTAAAAAATTGTATTATTATTATTATTTTTCTACACTGCTTAAAGGATTTGTCTAGGGATAAACACAACTAAGACCTCCTATGACGATAACAACATGAGCCACTGCAGAGAACACTACATCATAAGAGACCTAAGAGCATTTAATTATAGTTGCATAAATTAATAACGAATATGTTAACATGTAACATGTTATATGTGTACATGGAGCCCCTGATTTTGCACGGGAAATAATTAGTTGTTTAATAAAAATTTCCCCCATTTCGGTATAATTATCTATTAGATTAGAGGTTTAGTAGAATACAATACACAAAATGATTTTATATTTTTCATACAGGATTTGTTTTTTTTTAATTTCAAGACGGCTATGAAAATGAAATATAAATTACATCAAAACAAAAAAAAATCTTAGAAAAGTAATTTCGTAATCGTGATATGAATCTGTGATCACTTCTTTTTGTTTGTAATGTTAGTGCAAAAACTGTATTTTCTGCTAAAAGAATAATGTAATAGAGAATATATCAAGTAAAAATAAAATGCCAAAAAAATAACTTATTTACACGCCATTTGGCAACGATAGGACATAATAGGTTCGTACAATACCTCTCCATTCTATCTATATGTGATTATTGCTCCGATATCTAATTTTAGCCAACTCCCAAGGTTAAATTTTGTGAATTGAATGCGTCTGTACATACTATCTTTCCACAGAATCGTTTTGTGTCGTAAGACAACAATAAAATCCTGACGTTGTAAAATTGTTCTGAGTCATGACACCTGTTCCTTGTGAAGTATCAGTTCCGATAAATGCATGTACTATACATATATGTTATATGTATTAAATCATTGATGTAATTAGGGCCAGTGTAGTTAAGTGCTAGTACAATAAAGAAAATATAATGTTTTAATGTGTTGTGTTGTTATGTAAATCTTTGATAAAATTTGACGAAAATTATAAGATTTAATATATAAAGGTAAAATATAATGGTGTTCTGAGGAAGCCTATAAAGCTGAGACGAAACGTTACTTATTAAAGAGAATGATGAAAAATAAAATTTTTTAAGAGACCCAGGATTCTCAGGAGAGTAGAATTGATAAGTTTAAATAAATTTTTGGTCTAACACTGAGTTTAATAGCATTATTTGTAAACTAGTAAGTTATATCGAATGAAACTAGGGTATTCCTGTTATTTAATCTAATTGATTCAAGTTTTTAGATGAGGTCGAAGGATGTTTTTATAATATGTTTAGTGATTAAGGACATAACATTGGGTAGGTTTTTATTTAATACCTAACTTAGCTAGTAAGCAGGCAGGTGTGTTGGTACATGTAACAATCGGAAATATAGGGTGCTCTTTTTTATGTAGTTTCACCTGGGAAATCAGCGTTGGCATGCAGAGGATTTGTGTTTGTGTTAGAAGTTAACATAATAGTTTCTTTAGTCAGTTTTATGATATTTTTTATTCTAGTTATGAAAGTGTTAAAACATATCGGACTCTTGTTAGGATCACCAGGCCGGTCTGAACAAGACTTTATAAATTCATGACAAACAATGACTTCCACATACTTAATAGAAACTCAGCATATGCCGGCAACATTTGCTACATTACTATTATTATGGTTACTTAACCATGTGATCGAACAGAATAGCTACATAGATGAAGTAACTAGGTGGCAGCAAGAGGTCATAGGGATTATTTCTTTGTATTTGTAATAAATAAAAATGGAAGCTAGAAAAAAAGCATGATCTCTAAACACTGTGTGTAATGTAAATTGACAGCACCGTTGCATTGGTTTCAAACATGTTCATATAGCAATGTTGTATTTTTTAACAAAATTCTAAGATTAGAAAAACAAATGAAAATAAAGCACATGTTCTCACTTTAGATGGCATTATTGCATGAACACATAGTTCATTTATATTACGGAAAAAAACTAAAAAAATATCTTATTTATATGCCATTTGGCAAACACGAGAAAGTAAGTTCATGCACCATTGCTCTAATATTCCTCCGATATCTAATTTTAGCCAAATCAGAAGGTTGAAAAGCAAATTGGAGGCAGATTGTGTTTACTATCTACCCACAGAATCGTTTTGTGGCATTCAAATCCTGACGTTGGAACATTATTGTTCTGAGTCATGACTGGTTGCGATCCCTTCCAACTCCAATTACGCATTATTGCACCATTTCTTTGTGCTTTATCAGTTCCGATCGATGCATAAACTATCAATACATGCATTACATCTGTCCTATAATTAGTATCGACTAAGCGCGAGTGCAAAATGTGCGTAGTGAGCAACGAAGGCGCGGGCAACCTTAAGCCCGTTTTTAATGTGCACGAGAGTGCTGTACTCGAAACAAGTAGAAAGAGGAAACATTTGGAAGATTCCTTGTCTACGGTGACTGGATATCTCAGGGAATCCCTGAAGATCATCACCGATATCTTGGAGAGATGTCCTATGTGCAAGGTTTTTACCACCACCACTCAACTGGCCCACTTGATAACCATTTTGGCAGTCACCGGTGTTGCGTTTTTGTTCTACCCGCAGGTCAATCGAGAAGCCCCTGAAAGAAAACCATCAGTGTGGCTAGCGTTCTTTTACCTCGCCTGCTACGGCATCCACTTGGGCACCCAATTCTGGATGACCTTCATGTCAGGGCTTTCTCTGTACTTCTCCTTGCCCCGCCACACCTTCGGCAGCGTCCAGAAAGTTCTTTTCCCCAGATATTTCTTTATTAACAGTCTCCTGAGCTGCTGCACTATGGTGACGTTCCTAAGAAACACCTCCGTGGATTTGGGCGACTTCTACATCGAACTGCAAGGGTTCACTTTGGCTCTCTGCTTCCTCTTGGAACTCCTCATTGCCTTGTACCTGAGCCCCCCATTAATCGCTCTGATAACCGAAAAGACGGCCATGGAAGCAACAAACGGAGTCGGCTTGGAAATTGGAAAACATGTCCCAGGCAACCTCATCAATTGCCCGCATTACGTCAAAATTTACAAGAGATTCCGCAAAATCCACGCCACCATCGCCATGGGCAACATGTTGACCATGGCCTGCTCCGTCTTTCACCTTCATTACCTCGCGCACAAAATCTGCGGCGACGCTTAAATAATCTCGTGATATATGGATCTATTTATTTTACTTATTTAGCACGCCATTTATAATTTATTGTATAAATAACTGTTGCGCCAGTAGCGTACCCAGTTGTTCCTCTCTATTTTATTTCTATTCTACGTCCAGTTGTGTATTATTTAATAAACAATCAACAAAAATGTCGGTTTTTTATTTTAATTTGCAATAAATTAAAGTCGTTTTAATGTTATTTGAAACGCTGCGGACTAATTTTTAATTAAATTCGAGTGCCCGTGTATGCACCGATGTTCAACACCCAGCTATTTTTATAATCTGCCAGTGCAATACAATTATTTTTTGTTAATGGGATTAAAATTAAAGCATTAGCGTTTTGACAGGAATGTTGCACCGCGCCATTTTATTTATTGCCCGGTCGTTATTTATCGGAATCCGTGCATTGTTGAAATCGAGAGCGCGACTCCAAAAGTAATTTGAACCTAGGTATTCACCACGAGGTATTTACCACCGAAGCATTCACCATTAATAACAGACGTTCATAAACATGAAGTTACTTATACGAGCGTCCTAATAATGAATGCACGATCCGCCGTATATGCACACAGCTTAACGGATCCAATTTCCTGTAAACCAAATTTCTTGTTAACTGAAACGAGTAACTATTTATTTTAGTTAGCATCGAACAGCTGCCGTAATTGGATAGGATATTTACATAGAGTTAATTACTAAATATTTGCAATTGTACCGCGGCTTCGCCGGAGGTATGCAGTTCTCAGGATCGGGGCATTTAAGAGTTTCATTTACAATACACCGCCATTAAACTTAGTTTCTGCCGGATTACGTTGCAATTGACCAGCATTGTTCGCGGAACGTGCAGGATGCATTGTTTTCCTCAACCTCGATTCATTATTCGCTTTTTGGTGACTGTTTAGTAAACTATTGCATTGTTTCCACTTATATACATCTTACACAATAAGCTTACTAATACATAAATTTTATCTGCTTATGTACGCGGAATAGCTGATGTTTCCAAGTATACTTGTATACCACCCATATACACGAATATATATGTACGTGCACAATATCTCATACAAGTTTAGCATTGTAACACAATTTTGAGTTTTACTGTCTGGAACACTCCCGATTGCGAACAATGGGACCAGCATGATGACACACATATTATTAGGAGATATCAATGGTGGCAACAATGGGATCGGTAAACATCCCCCTGGATCTTAATCATCCATTCGAGCAGCAGCACAATACGTCACCAGAGCCGAAGGGGCAAGAGGTCGTCGCTGTTGCGTAAAGACGCGCGCGGGGTGAACAGCCCCCGATTCGAGATCCACCCGAATCCTCTATCTTAGTGTTATAATTCAACAAGCAATTATCGTGTAACAATCTGTGCATAAATCATTTGTCTGGCAGAAACGGCGCTTTATCTTCGCGCCTCGTACTCTTCCGCTATCTGATCTGGGGCGTCTGACGCGGATGGATATTGTTCCAGTCCCCATGTGATGTTCGCAGTCTTCGAGGACTAGCTCCGCTACCGACTCCCTAATTACCTGGGAGACGACTTAAGTCTGCCTCTAATGAAGTGGGGATTCCTTCCGATGAATCGCCAGTCGGAGATGACTTACGGCATTAATTTTATCACCTCTGTTTTTACTCTTCGTTTATTAATAAGTTCCTCATTACAGAGATTTGTAACCGATATTATGTACACTTCATACGACAAATAAAGTATGTACTGTAACGAATTTTAATGTCGGGGACCAAATAATGGAATCTCCAGAATTCCACTATCCCGGACATGACGTTGTAAAGTCGAAGGTCAAAGTACTTATGCCCTTGTATTACTATAGAAAATGGCTCAAAGTGATCGTCGTCTAGTAGACTCAAAACGTTGAAATCCATAGACCCAAAATCCATGGAATATGGTGGCAAAGTGCAATAATATTAAGTCTCATCTTAAATGGTCTCAGAACGAAAAGGGAAGGGAAATAACTCAGTAAAACACCTGGTTCTCAAAACAAGTGACAAATCAGCTATTGAGCAAAGACAGCAATATTTGAGGGTTAATTTGCAGTACTCCAGTGAGATTATTATCATCATCATGTTAAGCAAAAAGGGGCGAATGACTAAGGTAGTGGGTAGTAGTATGTTTAGCATGTTCTTTTATGACCACTGACTTCTATAGCTCTCGATCCAGATGAAAGGCCACGTTAAATATTCCTGAAGACAACCTTCCCCTTGTGCTAGAATCACTGCATTCTATAAGTACGGATTTTTGGTAGGAAAATTACTCCTTTTCTACAAATGGAAGAAACCTTCCCGTGTGTTAAACCCTCGCTTCCTACAAGTACGAGCTGTAGGGATTGAAACTCCATATAATGTTGTGCATTGTGGTAACAATAATCGTTAACAAATATTAGTCGAGAATTTGTGAGGGTTGTCTGCGACAGTCATCCTTGGGTGCTGGCGCGAGCGGGAACAGACGAACAAAGCAGTATTAAAACTTCACATAAAGGCATCGTTTTATGGGGCTATTAATACAGTAAAGGTTCAAGGAAATACGCTAAAGAAACCTGGGGCTATTAAGACAGTAAAGGTTCAAGAAAATAAGTTAAATAACCTGGGGCTATTAAGACAGTAAAGGTTCAAAAAGTTAAGCTAAAGAACCTGGGAGTATTTAGACAGTAAAAGTTCAAGAAAATAAGCTAAAGAAACCTGGGGTCATTAAAATAGTAAAGGTACAAGAAAACAAAATAAAGAAACCTCGGGCTATTAAGACATTAAAGGTTCAAGAAATTAAGCTAACGAAATCTGGAGCTATTAAGACAGTAAAGGTTCAAGAAATTAAGTCAATGAAATCTGGTGCTATTAATACAGCAAAGGTTCAAGGAAATACACTAAAGAAACCTGGAACTATTAAGACAGTACAGGTTTAAGAAAATAAGTTAAAGAAACTTGGGGTTATAAGACAGTAAAGGTTCAAGAAAATAAACTAGAGAAAATTGTGACTATTTAGACAGTAAAGGTTCAAGAAAAAAAGCTAAAGAAACCTGGGGCTATTAAGACGGTACAGGTTCAAGAAAATAAACTAAAGAAATCTGGTGATAATAAGACAGTAAAGGTTCAAGACAATAAGCTAAAGAAATCTGGGGCTATTAAAACAGTAAAGGTTCAAGAACATAAGCTGAAGAAATCTGGGGCTAATAAGACAATAAAAGTTCAAGAAAATATGCTGAAGAAAAGTGGGGCTATTAAGACAATAAACGTTTAAGAAAATCAGCTAAAGAAACCTGGGACTATTAAGACAGTAAAGGTTCAAGAAAATAAGTTAAGGAAACCTGGGGCTATTAAGACAGTAAAGGTTCAAGAAAATAATCTAAAGAAACCTGACACTATTAAGACACACAACATTTAAATTAAGCTAAAGAAATTTGGGTCTATTAAGAAACTTAAGATACACATATAGGGTAAGTAAACGTAGTGCTATTAAGACAATAAAGATTTACCACCACAAAGTTATCATAACCATATTAACGCATAGAAATTCCATCAATGGAAATAAGTTATTTTGAAAAACGAATAAGTAGTAATTGATTTAAAAAATCTTAATAATATGAATTAAAGCAATTTCTTCTGTTCGTTTAGTAAAACCTACTGTAAAAGTTCGAAAATGAGTTAAAGTAATCTGGGTCTATAAAGACACTAGAATTTGAGTTTGAATTAAAAAAATCAGATTTATAAAAATATTTTTAAATTAAACTAACAATTTTGAGTCAAAAATTCTTCTAACGAAATTTGAACCAACTCCTCTCGTATTTTTCAAACGAAAATTCTAAATATATTTCCAAATGCAGAAAGTACATTTACTCAAGCTCCTTACAGTGTACCTAAGGCAATATACGCGGCACTAAAGTAGAAATAAAGATACATAATGGTAAATAGCAGGCATTCGTCGCATATTTTTATATACCTGCTCTCTGGAGGTGACAAGAACGTCACCCTGATACAGATATATTGGCTCCACGAGAGACCAGCAGTATATAAGTTTTCACTTGCATTCCTCATGGCGCGACGCTCGCGCACATATATCGCAGATATGATCTGCTTGCAATTCAATAAAATTCCATAAATTTGCAAGTTTCGCGGCGGAGATATCCGGAGAATTTTCGTCTCTTTTACAATTCAAACTCGCCTTGGCGCAGGTAATGTCCCGGCGAAACGTAACACGCATTTCGTTTTTGTACAAACAATCCGGCCAGGGCAGAATATTAGCATGCAATGAAATATGCATAGGGGTTTCATTTGCTCTACAAGTACCCCTTCGCCCCTCCCAAACGAATAAATCCAGAGAAAGTGAAAAACCCTGTTGGGCCTCGCTTTATCAGTGATATGTATGTAAACTTGTTAATAACAAACTTATACCTAATAATTACAAAGTCATTAAACCATTCGGTAACATGAAGTATGTAAATATTTATACTGTTGTTGTACAGTTATGGAATTTTTGTTCAACGCATAGCGTTAACGAGAGAGTTATGTTGATACTTCCAGAGGGGACATTCCGTGTGAAATATTAAATCCACATTAGTGCAATTACTAATTAATATAGCGCTCATTTAGAATTAATGCTTCCATATATCACAGTTCATTTATAATTAACATGGAAATGAACATGTGTACGATATTAACACCTGATGTCAACTTTCAAAATTGAACTCCCATTTGCCCTTTAACAAGTGTATTAATGGCGGATATTTGATTACTAATTACGCACGCAAAAATTGAGTGAACGTAGGAAACACCATAAAATAAAATGAAATAAATTTATTCGTTGCAATTTGTTACTCCTTTGACACCACATCGTCATCATGGCAATTAATATTCAAATCGCGGAGTGGGCCATCTGTTACCAGCGGCAGCGGCGGCGGTGTTGCCCCGACACATACAAACGGTGAACTTTAACCTGATTCACACTTCCAGGTCGTCTCCCCGTGCTAATTTCCGATATCCCTTCATCCCCTTCGCCTCATCCTGATCGCCAACTTAATGTTTCCCGACGTGCTGGCAGTATGAGTGGTTACTAACCGCAATGCATTGTGGTTGCAGGAGGACAGGTTCCCCCCGGCGCCCGACGTGACCCGCCGTCTTGGATCGGCGGCCGCCACCCCCCTTGGGAAACCGGAGCCCCCTGGAACGCCCCCTTACTACAGGGCGGCCTCGGCGACCACCAACAGCTCCAGCTCCAACTCTGGGTCCTCAAGTGAGTACAGTAATCATTGTATATGTATAATGTTTTCATCTGAATCCATAAGATCGAAATGGAAATCCTAGAGCTAAGCGGGGACGGGTTAGTTTCCCAAGCAAAATTATAAGTCAATTAGGTATCTTTGTCGTTAAGGAGAAATAAGTAAAATATAAGTAAACTGAAATACAATTTTTATGTTTAGAATGTAGATTGTGTTTCAAGTAAAGATTAACAATTAAATATTACCAAAAATAGACGTAAAAAGTACATAGTACAGTGGACCCCTGTTAGTGTGATTACATTGGGACCCAAAGGTTTTGATAACATTAACCGAGTTATAACAATATCTGGAAATAAATAAATATGTAGGTACAAATTAGAAAAGTACTCTTTTGTTATGTTATATGTTTAAAATATCGTATTATGTACTTACTACATATTAAAAAATAAATAAAAACAACTATGACATTTATTATGTAAATAAGTATAAGCACTATAGGTATAGGGAAACTTTGTAATCAATTTTAATTAACTTATTATTTTTAAAAATATTCCTCCAGTTTAGTTTGGCGTATAGTGTCTTCAAGCAGAAGATTGTTTATTAGTTTTTCGTAGAGATAATGTTGGCGAAAAGTTTCCGCTCTATGTTGAACATCTATTGCTTGGCGAATTTCAATGTTTTTGGGTGGTGCTTTCACAACTTCTTCGTCGTTATTACACTCTTCTCTTTCTTCAACACTATCAAGAATTTTATCAACTGGCAGAACAGCGTCGTCTTCTGTTTGAGCTGCAGTTTCTATATTTTCATCTATAGAGAGCCACTCTTCGAATTCAGGAGTCCTGTGGTGAAAAATCTATATCTTTAACTTGAAAGTTTTGAGTAATTAATCCTGCGAGTTTGAAACAGTTTTGTATAGAAGATGACGAAACTTGACCCCAAGATCACGCTATCATATGCACGGCATCCATAAGGGATGTTTTTTCGCCAAATCATTAGCACTTAATTGTTCTATGTTGTCCATATTTTCTAATACTCATGCTCTTATTTCGCGACGATAATAAAATTTGAAATTTGCAATAATCTCTTGGTCCCAAGGTTGAATAAGGGTACATAGTGTAAACAGGCAAGAAAACATTTGAATTTGAATGTTCTTTAAACTGCTGTTTATAACGTGTGCAGTGCAATTATCGATAAGTCGATAAGTAAAACAATTATATGTGATTGCAGTCGTCATCCACGACCTAGAAATAGAATGATAATTGACAAATAAAATTTTTATCCCTTTAAGAGAACGTGAATTTTTGTTCTTGCCGATGATTAAAAGTTTCTCTTTTTCACCGTCCATATTTACGCAACACAAAGTCGTTTTTCGTTCTTTCGATATTTTACACCCTTTATCACTCTCTGATTTGAATTAAAATGTATGTTCCGCTAATGCACGGAAATAAAGTCCGGTTTCGTCCGCATTATAAATTTCACGTGGAGAATATTCAGAAACAATTTGTTGCCACTGGTCTTATGTCCATGCGTCTGCTGCACCGGTAGCTGCATCCTTTTGTTCCCCGTAAGTTCGCTTATAGGCGAGATTATGTCGTTTCGTGTAGCGGTAGAACCATCCTTTTGTTGCCACAAAATCTTCTATCCTTGCAAGTTCTTCAGCTTTTAACATCAGTAATGGTCCATCGACATGAGCATCTTTCTTCCGCACGTATCAAAGCCTCTTCTACTTTTTCATTTTTTGAACTTCGATTCCTTTTTTATGAAGGTTTCATTTTTCTTTGCCGAATTCAACAAAACTTCCCGATTTTTTTAAAGTTTCCACAATAACGTTTGCGATTTGTTTAATTGAAATGCTGTGTTTCTTTGGCTCATTTAAGGTAACTTGTCGTATTTTTCTAAAATGTTTAACTTATCTTTTTCACTAAAATCTTTTCGTTTTGACATTATGTACTATAATACTTTTACAACCTACGCTCACAAAGATTTTTTATAAACTGCAAATTCTTTGTCGATTCCCCCGTAATGTCTTTTTTCTTTCTTTTTTAGACGACTTAAATTCTACGAAGGCGTCTTTTAACAAAAATCGAAGTGTTCTGATAGAAACAGTTGTTTTTTTATGATAGTATTCCGACATTTGAATAAATGTCATAGGCGAAGATAGGAAATGCATCCTTTTGATCAATCCTTCGTAAACGTTTGTTCGAAATTAAAGCTTTGTTCCATTCCCACGTCCGACTAGTTCATGTATTAGTCAAACGAACAGAATTTCATCAACAGTATGCGCAGTTTATAAATATTTGTGTAATGCGCAAATTGTTTAAGAACTTCTGATCGTCCGACTAATACGTAAACTAGTCGGATGGAACAAAGCTCATAATTCAGAAGTACTTATGAGAACTCAAAATCGGTAACACTAACCTGTTAATAGTAAGTAGAACAATTTACGTTAGTTTGTATTAGGGAGGCCGGTACTTGTCAAAAGTAATAGCAATAAGCGTGTGATAACATTATCCGCGACCACACTAACAGGGATAAACTGTAATAGTTAAAAAACTTAAAAATTAAAAAATGGGTTAATATCTGGTTTAAATATGACTTCGAAATAAACCTCATAATCATTAAACTTTAAAGGCATTTTTAGTAAGCATAATTTTACCTCAAAAAAATTACAGTATATATGGCAGGTGTACTAAGTTATTTCAGATGAAAAAGAAATATTCTTCAAGGATAATCTTTAATTTATCAATCAATGACCAAATGAGATATATAGTATGTAGGTAAACAAGTTAGAAATATAGGTTAAATATACAGGTTGTTCGGATTGAAATGTTTCATTAAAAATCCGGCGGTCTTTGATCTTCAAAGAGGCGGCAAAGATGCGACAAAGAAGCCGTAGTTTTTATGAAACATTTCAAAAAGAACACGTGGTATTTGTAAACATATGAAGACAATTTATCTAATATGTGGAAAACGAAGATAATTTCGATATTGTGGTCAACTCGTTAGGTATTGTTACGCAAACGAGCCTAGGGGATATGAACGGCTGCATTTGAAATAAATACATTTGACGCTTGT
>JAWQRP010000058.1:0-47641 GCA_033557875.1 Quadriops clusia | reverse complement strand
AAAATACATTAGAATGAAATAAGGGAAGGGTACGGGATAGTACCTGAAATTAGATTGGGAGTGGATATTGAACCAGAAACGAGAAAGGAAAGGGAAATGAAATTAAATATCTTGAAATAAAGAAAAATAAAATGTAAAAAAAGCAAAAATTAAATTAAATTAAAATACAGGAATGATACAGAGCGGGACGAGACGGGGCGAAACGGGGCGAAACGGGAAAGAGACGAATAGATAGTTAAGATGAAGAAAATGAAATATGTGATATATTTAAAAACAGGTACACCCATTTTTCTCATTCAAACAATGTCTTCGCCTCTCTTTTCACTTCTTCAATGTACATTTCAGACTTGCCTATTTAACAAAAAAAAAGTACTTCAAGTTTCGTTCGAAGAACGACGGGTCTGCTAGTATTGTATAAGAGTCTAAATGTATGGGCTCCGATGGCGTAGAGGCAAGAGAAGCAGTGCAGTAAACAAGGCAATGGTCAGTAATATTGTGAACATCAAGAACACCCGAGTCCACCAATATCGCCTCTCCAGACACTATTACATAATCAATACGTAGCTGCAAATTCGGTAATTCGTGTAGGCTCATTTATGACTTGCTTTAAGTTAAAGGAGTCAAGAATGTCAGTGATTTTACTATATTTAGAGTCACGAAATGAGTTTGCATTGATATTGAAATCTCCAAGGCCGTATAACTCGTCACACGACGGCACAACCATGGAAATTCTCCAGGAAAACAGTCAGAGAACCGCTTGGTGGCCTGTACAAAACTCCAATTTAATATTTTATTTCCCACCCGGACACCGACCCAAAGCTCCTCCAAGCCCTCACTGACCCTCTCATAGACACCACCGTACGTATATGTGGTCCTCAGATAAAAACCAACTCCTCCAGCTCTCGCACTACGGGGTAGATGATAAAAATTGTACCCGGGAATTGAGATTACATTTATATCAAAGCCAGGCGTTAACCAGGTCTCTGTCACGCCAAAAAAGTCAAAGCCGTGCTCCAAAATCAGATCTTTAACATTAGAAAACTTTAAGGTGAGAGATCTAACATTCAGATGAGCCAGTTTAAAACCCATATTCATTAATTAACAAGAAAGTTATTTATTTAGTTAACGCAGGACAGGATATAACATCAAGGAAAGAGGCAGCAGTCATTCCAACAATTTATGCCTCCTTATCACTAACAAGTTAATAATATTAATTCCCTACAAAAATGTAAAAGATACTAAAAAAAATTCAATTAGATCAAGCAGCGGCGACGAGACTTCGCTATAAAAAAAACAGAAAAGAAAAACTACTGAGGAAGGCAAGAGTAGAGATGCAATCGACAAAACACAACGAGCACCAAAACTAATCCAGATGATATGGTGAGCGGCCGCTCACTATTACAAGAAAACTAAATATATTATATATCATTGAACATTTTATGCTTATTGGGATGTATAATTTCGTAACATGTGGGATACCGACAAGCTATTAATGCAAAGATTATGTGCTTTAACTAGAGCAAAACAATCGCTAAACTGTTTAGACAAAAATTGTGGGCATCGATGCAATTGATGAAACGAAGAGCATATTTGACATTTATTTTGATTTAAACTTTGACTTGAACTAACAAAAAAATCTGAAGGCGAGCGCTTTTAAATATTTGTACTATTGGATGTAGATGAGCGAGAAAAATTAAGTACAAGGTTGTCGTCCTGTCCGTAACGGCTTTAAATAGTTAGGTTAATTAAATGTCATTTGTGACAGATTCGAAATCTAGATATTATTAAAAAGCGAACTAAAATTTCGGCGGCGCAGCGTGTCATAATTCAAAATTAGATTAGGCAAATTTGTCAACTATGATACAGCCAAAAATCAAGAAGTTAAACAGTATTTGGTGTTGCTCGAATTTTAAATTAATTAATTATTAAAACGGGGAGTTTACTAAAGTACGCAAATGATGAAGTAAGGAAACCGACAGTAGTAGCAAGAACCTATAAGAAAAGGGAAACGTTGTCAAGCCAATTCCTTATATTCAAAATCATTGAAAAAAATTTTTTAATCGTGCACATTCTAGAATCGCCCGAATCGCAAAAATCGGATTCTCATCTAATATTAGCCTTAAGCGTAACCGATTTAACTCTTAACCTCATAATTTGCACATAAATGATGACAATTAACAAGCTGATATTTATTAACCTCCGCGAGATATTATAAATCTCACCACACTTGGCGAAGCAATCAGTATTCAACTTTATTTAGGCCATTATGTTAGTAAATAAGTCAATCAAGCACAAAAATACGTTGTATTGAGTGATGAAAGTGTTATTATGATTAAAATACTAAGGTTCTTGCACAATAACTTTCTGGTGCAAAATAATATTATCTCTATAAATATGTATATGTGCAAGTCGTTTCAATTTATTCATATCATAATCAAGTTATTTATCCATTCAGAGAGTGCTGTTCGTGAGTAAATTATAAAGAAACATTTACAATGTATTCTTCTAATTGTGATGACGAATCTGATAAAAAGTAAGTCTGTTAAATGTTGTTGGATTGATTTTTATTGTATCAATATTATAATTAGTGAATCAATGCCTTTGACCAATTCCGAATTATAACGACAAATACAATTCCACAAAGTATGGACTTTGCTTTAAAACGGTCGGCTAAATAAACTGTAAATATATATATATATATATGCAGTTTTTCCGTAATTCTTTTTTATTTAACGTAGATTTATGAGTAATTAACCTTTATTTATTGAAATTATACTAAACTACATGTTAATTTTGCTATCTAGCCATACTTTCTGTATAAATTTAACCTTCCGAATGTCAGCTATAAGAGATTAGAATTTGGTATATAACTTCTTATTGATCAAAGAACATCTGCTTACATAACTGATTATCTCTTATTTATTTATGTCTTTATCTCACTTAAATATATAAAAGAGGACATTTGACATCATAAAAGACCATACAATTTCTGTAGACTGTAGAACAAAGGAGATTGTTTAACAGGAAATGTTTGAATGCAGTCAACGACGAAATTTGTGGAACAATGGCGGTTTCATTTTTTCATTCACTTTATTAGTTCTTATTTAAAGTAAACGTGTAAATAAAAGTCAGGAAATTTTGTGCCCAAAGTTATATTCATAGTCTCAAGGCAAATTTCTACATAACCCTTGCAAAAGATTTTCCATCGCTTATAGTACATCTAGTTTGTATGAACACCTTTAGTAACGATTAATAATATAGATTCCTTCATCTAATCAAACTTCGATTGATATAGTTTATTTAACTATCAAATGCAGACCTATAATGTTCACTGGGGTGATTGTTCTATCGACTTTGAGAAATCCCAAGACAAGACGAACTACAATAACTATTGTGAATCTCTGACGTCAACTAATATTTTGTACACATTATGGGGAACAAATTGTGGCTCTATTCTACTACCTTGTTACATTGGCGACTGTGCGTACCTTAACAATTCCAAACTATTAATTACGGACACTTTTATTTTCACTGATTGAATTGAAAAAATAAGGAAACTGTTGCGTTAGTCCTGAATTTATTATTAATGTTTAAAATTGTTTCAAAATTAATTAAATTCATTGACTTATTCGGGGATAATCCTTCCTCTGATGTGGCGTGAATGTCACATTGTTTTTATTTACTTATTTCCAAAGTATATGTTGAAAATACCTAGGGTAAGTAAATTAATTATTGTTTTCCTACAGGTACTCCTACGAACTACTAGAAGAAACAGCTAAATATCTCTTGGACCGCGTACCGTTCCAACCGAAGATAGGCATTATATGTGGTTCTGGGATGGGTGCGTATTGGAACGAGGGTAATGATATAATAAAATAACTGTAGAAGTAATCCAATAAAAATGGTTTTTAAAGAAACATGTTTTTAGTATTAAACTACTAAAAACTAAAATATGTACCGTATTTCAGGTTCATAAGTGCATCTTTTATATAATATGCAAAAGATTGTGGTCAATATTTTTGCTTTTTAATACATGGACAACGGCATTACCAACCGGTGGGTCTTGATGGTTTACACCGTCGTTGGTCGTCTTTTCAAGGCGAAAAATATATGTAGTAGATAAAATAATAGATAATTATGACAATAATGAATAAAATCAGTTATAAACTACTCACCTGTTATATATTGAATCGTCCGTGTCCGCGAACGATCTTTACGTAATAGCACACTCGTGGTAATGGGTCTGTTCAATGCGTTTGTCCGGTGCTGCTCGAAGCAGTAATCCGCCAATAACGTTTGAGATACACTTTAAAATGTAAAATTTGATTGACCGTTTGTTGCTCCGAGCAGTACAGAGTAAACTCATCAAACATGCCTAATAACTTTGTGCCCTGTAATGTGAAGATGTTCAGTTAAGGCTGAATTGGAAGTTTGGTCAATCGGGATTGTCTTTCATGTTCTTTAATAGGGTAGTTTAGCGTTTTTTTTTATTTTTTTAAACTAAAGTAGAGGGCAAGGAAAAACGATTACCAAAATATGAGTTGAAACTTTGCACCGGAAAATTGTTAAAATAAATATTGAAATAAACAAACATTTAAACCAATGTGAAATGCGCATGCGCGAGTAATTTCTCCCGCGCTGAACATCAACGCTAGTGTTAGTGGCATGCCGCCAGGTCTGAATACGAACCAAAGGTAGCGATTTGTGTAAATGAAAAGTTATTAGTTCTTTTAGGCCACAGAGGTTTATCTGGAGTTGAACATTTTGAAAGGGTAGGAATATAACCGATCCATGCACAGCTACAAGTTTCTATTTTGAGAAGAATCACTTGTGCATGTAATATTTACCTGGCTTTTTTGGCACCCGTAACCTCACTTTTATTAAATTTGTCATCTAGCCGCATGTAATTCACGATCATTTCAGTATCCACTTTCGGCAAATTATTCGAGTTTGCTCTAACGAACACGGCGGCAGCATCCATTTTAACCTGAATGTTGTCGTGAAAGAATGCTGTCAACGGAATCTTCCGGATGTGAATACGAGCCCAACAGTACTATCCAATCAAGTTACAGATAAATTCAAATTGGCGCATGGGCATAGACTGCACGTTTAAACCCCGCAATATCTTAATATTGCAATAAATAGTTAATAATTTTTTATTATTATTAACCAAGTGAACGATTCATCTACAAATAATGTCTATTTTCTCAAAGGGTATTTAAATATTCACGATTTGAATGGACTAAACTACCCTATTCTTGTAGAAACTTTCCTGTTCGTTTCATCTATGTAGACTACGCCACAGGTGCACGGTATGGATGGTACATATTAAACATTTATTACAGATGAAACCTACCTTTATTTTAACGATTCAATACTTGTTTTGATGTAATGTTTTCGTAAAAGTTTAGAAAATTTACCTTATTGTTGGATTCTTACAACCTCTGAGGTACAGCTTTTTGTTCTCGCAGGTGATCACTAGGGTTTTACCCTGCATCGTCAGAATTGTCTTTTTTATGTAGTATCTTGAAAATGTCCTTCATTCACATCAATAACCGCGAAAACTTAAAATCACAGATAGTAGCTGCATGTGCGTTTTCTCGCATTTTGATATAATGTGCTTTCAAGAAATATGTTTTCCATCTACTTTGTTGTAAATGCTGTAAATTTTAAATTTGAGTAAATAGGGCTGAAGAAAAAAAACAAATATCTAGAATAATGCTTTTACCTTACTTTCATTGTTTATATCACATCCTGATCAGCGACTTCAATAAAAAGCTTCTCAATTACATTTCAAATAATTTTACTTTTTGTTTTACAGGGTCATTAGCCGAGGCTCTCTCAGACACAATAATTTTTCCTTATAAAGATATACCCAATTTTCCTGTTAGTACGGTTTCTGGTCATGCAGGACATTTGGTGTTTGGATATTTATTAGGAGTACCAGTTGTGTGTATGCAAGGAAGATTCCATTATTATGAAGGCTACCCACTATGGAAATGTGCAATGCCAGTACGTGTTATGAAACTTGTTGGTGTAACTCATTTAATAGCTACTAATGCTGCAGGTGGTTTAAATCCAAAATACAAAGTTGGGGATGTTATGCTAGTCAGAGATCATATAAATTTAATGGGCTTTGCAGGCAATAATCCCCTTCAGGGACCAAATGATGAACGCTTTGGTCCGAGATTTCCACCAATGAATAAAGCTTATAATGCGGAGCTAATCGACAAAGCTAAACAGATATGGAAAAATGAAAAGTTAGGTGATAAATCTATCCACATCGGTGTGTATACGTGCTTGGGCGGACCAAATTTCGAAACGGTCGCAGAATTAAAGATGTTAAAAATGCTAGGAGTAGATGCTGTTGGGATGTCTACAGTTCATGAAGTGATAACCGCAACTCACTGCAATTTAACAGTGCTGGCTTTTAGTTTGATAACAAATGAATGCATTACAGATTACAATTCTCATGCTGAAGCTAACCACGAGGAAGTAATGGATGTAGGGAAGTTAAGGCAAGATACCTTAAAAATATTTGTGGAAAAACTGGTAGAATATATCAATAATTGTAGCAAATGATGTAAGTTAATAAAAATTTGTAGGCAATTACTTCTATATTTTAAGTAGGTATCTATATTACTTGAAAAAAATGAATAATAAGAAAAAAAGCATGTCCTAAATTTGAAATATTTTTGTAATAAATTGTAAATCATGTTTTTGATATTTTTTCCCTTTAATTTGTTTACGACCTTACAAAACAGTTATTCTACGGCACCTAGATCCGCGACGAACTACCTGAAATTCATGGAATTTTAGCTGTTTCTAATATTTTTGATATGTCATCTAAAGGCGCTCGACAAAGGAGTCCTTACTATTGCGAGCAGATGAAAAGATGAAGGTGCTGGATTTGTGGTTTTATTGCGAACTTAATGAGCAAAATGACAAGTGAAGTTAGTTAATAAAATGGATGAAGTTGCCATCCGAAACTGGTAGCCATTACATATTTAAATACAAGGATTACTTTTATTCACCCTTAAAAATTTGAAACCTTGTTTGGGTTGCTTACCATCTATTAATAAAGTTACAGTAATTCAATTAAACGTAGTGTGACGTATCGGGGGGGCTTAGCTGAAAAGCTAAATTCCAAAAAAAGGAAAAAGGCGGGAAGATTCAAATCAACCCGAAACTCTATTTGGCCAAAATTTACCTGTGATCGTCTAGTATTTGTTAGGAACCCTTTTTCGTTGTTTTCGTAATACCCCAGAATTCGTAGGCAAAGTCACGTCAAAGAAAATTACGCCATTAAGGTGAGAACTGTTATTGAGAGTATGCGAAATGAAAATTTGAATGAAGAATGAATTCAATGGAAATGTCAAATCGTTCGTGTGTCTGTGTGTGTGTAATTTCTGTGATTTTAACTGCTTGCAATTATCTTAGTTATTTGAATTATTTAATGATTTTAATACTTGGAAAGTTCTGTTACTTAGAAAGTCCTCTTTCACTCCTTAACTTTGAAATTAATATGACAAATGAAACAGGGCAAAACGCGAATGTTGCGACTCAGCATAACACAAGTTGTGTTGGCGCATGGTCCCTCAGTGGTTGAAATATCTGCAAGTCCGAACTTTAAAAGCTCAAGATTAGCGTTGGTCTCAGGCAGGGCCATCATCAACCGTTACCGTCATCAATGGGATCCACACGGCCTAACGCAGAATGCGATTAAACTAAGTGGCAACATTTAATTGGGTCGGTACGGACGCGAGCTTCGCGTACACGAGGTCCGCGACATCCCGAGATTAAGCGTTAAGGTAAACAAAAAGTGGTTAACGGGAAGACAAGGACAGTCCCACCCAGGATGTTATTACGTTACCCGACAACATGATCTGCTTTCTCTCTGAGAGAGCTCCACAAACCAGGGGCTCCCAGATACCGCCCCCTGAATGGGCACGAAATCAGTATGAACGGGAGAACAAAGACGACTGTCTGCTACCCCATGAATCAACCAACTTAGCTAAGGCTACTGGATGTGTGGTACCAATCAGAAGTCCGCACCCATAATAAAAGGTAAAATAGCAACACTCAATCCCGACATGAAACAGACCCCGCGACAACAGAGCCACGGTCGCACCTCACCAAAGATAAAATACGAAATTAACTGAAAAGAAACAATTGAATTGAAATACACCGATAAACACTAAAATAGGAGAACTTCCTTCGTAACCAAACATTTGACTACGAGTTAATTTACCCTGAATTTGATTGAATTGAATGACCTTGGCGAGCAGGAATTAATTATTAGTTATTATCTGTCGCACTACAGTTGAATTATCGTGAAAATGAGAGACCTCTTTGACTGTTATGAAATTGTGTCTACCTGGGTTTTATTATTGCAATTGCTCTACTCTGTTGTATCGTGCACTTAATTTCTCTACCTTCGTTGTGATGTAATTATTTATTGAATTGAATGGATTGTAGCAAAACTTTGTTTGTAATCGTTTATTGAATTAGTTGGGCCCAAACTTCGTTATTGTAAAATGTTACTGATTCAATTGACTTATTAATCGACTGATTATGTTTATGGGTCGACCCGGATTGATTTTGGTGTGTGTGTAGTTGTGTGAGAGAGAGAGAGAGCCAAACGGAATTATCCCTCCCCCTCTATTGTCACCTCGGCTTTCATTGGAACCAGCGCAACAAAACAATGCGCCCCCGTGAAGACCAAACTAGCGAACCGCTCTTTAACTACTGAATTGAATGAAACTAATGAAAGAAGAAAACAAAGATTCTTATCCTGTATTGTTCCTCCTGTGGACGGCAACCAACGAATCCGAAAGCTCCTGAAGAATGATGTTGAAGATATTCCCAAAGACACTGAACAATCGATCACAATTGCTTGGCGACGACGGCCAATGAATCGCAAAATCCCAGAAGAATGGTGTTGAAGATATTCCCAAATGACACTGAACAATGGATCGCAATTGCTTGGCGAAGACGGCCAAGGAATCACAAAATCCCAGAAGAATGGCGCTGAAGGTACTCCCAAAGACACTGCCCGATTTCTCACAATGAACTCACAAAACCTTTCACCCGAAATTTGCCGCCAATACTGCGAATGCAAGCCTAATGCCCGACGCTCAACCCCGACGCTCACGGCCCGACTGTTTTCGAAGAATCCCGTGATCGACTGACGCCCAAAAACTACCTAAGACCGTCCGCCCACGCGACTTGACTGCCCTTTGTTAGAGCTTCCTTCTCGTTGCAGGCCTTAGGACCCCGACTGTTGTGACTAGCTCTCTCGCTCGCTCCTTGCGAGACGCCCAACCGCTGAACTTTTCTCTATCCCCCTCTTCTTGGAATTGGAACCTCGGCTTTGGAACCACGCCTGGTATCTTGCACAGCTGTGCTTCGATCGAACTTGAGACTGGAAATATTTTCCAGATTTTTTGACGACACATGGCGCGGCGACTTCTGCTGCTATGAAGGCAGACATCTGCTGGTTTATTATTTTCTTATTAAATCTCAACCCCAATATTTAATCTGATAAGGGTCGTAGTTCTGTTAAATAAGCTGGCCTCTTTAATACCTTCACAATATGTACATGTTTATACAAAAATATGACAAATTTAATTAACAGAGAGGCCAAAAGGGAAAAACCGTCATACAGGCTCATGATGAGCCTCATGATTTTCAGGGCCCCCAATACAAATGAGAACGATCCACAGACCAAACCGACCCGACGCATGCACTCCATACACTATTTAAATAGTTACAATCTATGGAAAGACTATGACACAATCTGAAATCATTCCGAAATCAACTCCCTGACTCTGCGTTTAAAAGTGAAGATTGAAAGGTTGAAGAAATGTTGTGGAATATGTTGTGGATATTATAACAGAAAGACCGTTTGAAAATCTCCAGATTATGCGTTGCTATGGATAAATCATGCTTTCTTCTGATGTTGACGCTATGGACATCGGTCCTGAAGCGAATTTGATTGTATAAATAAGGAGTAGAAGCATACCTCAGGATTCCACGGTACAGACAGGCAACGTGAAGAAAATGTTTATAGAACTGGATTTTTATGGGTGCCCGAATTTCACTGAGTTTCTTTATTTCGTTCGTCTGCCAGTTCACCTCGGATGTGGAACAACCCCTTTTATGTGCGGGGAGCAAGTCAACAAGAAAAGCCAGCAAAGCGAAATATCCTTACGCGAACAAAAATTTTTACATTTTTTTAAACCATAAATATACCTATCTTTTTCAATTATTTTACATAATTTACGTATGTTATAATATAATATGATAAATAAATAAGTTTTTTTAACATGTAGTTGGATATTTATATCTTTCTGACAGAACAATCAAAAATAGCATTCAGTGTCAGCGGATTTCATATGCAAACTGCACGATGTATTTGTCAAATTTGACAATTGTTCCAAGAACTAGGTTATGTTGCGTTTTAAGTGACCGATATATTTGTTAGTGCCCTCTATCATTGAGGTTAATATTACTTTACTAACGGCATTGGACCATAGATGGCAACAGGTGCAAAATGCCATTAATCTGAGACATAATTTAATATGGGGATTAGCCTTTTTATATACTATATATTAAATGCTTTAACTTTAAGCAAAATTAAATGTGTCCTTAAAAATGTACTTTTACAGAACTACGTAAATTTGCAATACTTGTGAATCTTTACTTAAGAAGTAGCTATAGTCATATCATAAACAAAATTGTATTTCATTAGTTAATCTTCAAACCCTTAGTTTACTTGTAATCCTAGATAGGTCCTTTAATTCATTCTCAAAACACTCTTCGTACCTTAATAAACATTTTGCTATATAGAAACAAATGTTTTGTGTTAATTTTTAAACCATTGGTGTCTTAATAGCAATATGTTTCATTAATTAATTTCCAACTCCTTAGTTTCATTACAGATCTAGGTACTTTAGTTGATTTTTCAAACACTTGTTGTCCAACTCGACGTTTTTGAGTTCATTTTCAAATCTTTAGTGTATTTACAACCTCATTCTTTTTAGCTCACTTTCAAACCCTTACAGTTTTATTCATAAAAAGTTAAAACCGGTTTTAAGTTAAACAGAGTTTAGCGTTTTTTATGAATAAGACTAAGTATCCTTACAAACACATGTACGTGAAAACTTGGGTCAAAATCCATAAAGAAATTAATTTGCAAAAAAGGTAAAAAATTTTGATAAACGTCGATAGGTAAATTTTGTTTCGTATGAAAAATAAGAAACAACTTTTGTTAATTCTTTTTTCTATTTTTACAATATTTTTTTAATCCGACATTGAATTTTTCAATAACTATTTTTTAAATCATTACCAACCGAAAAAGCAATGTTAACGATTTATCAAGGAAGGACTTACTTTTAGTGCATTGATAACCACATGATTTTTATCTCTTAAAATTTGTTTATTTCTTGACCTTTCTCTAATTTAGGGTTAGGTATTAAAATTCCTGGGTAGATTAGGTCTGTGTTTTTTTATAAAAAATCTTCTTTATTTAGTTTTCAATTTCATTTATTGCTTTTTCCCAACGTTTCGCGGGATTTTTATCTCTTTTTTTATATAGTGTCTAAAATGCTTCTTTACGATATTTTATAGCAAAATTTCAAATTGTTAGGACCATAAAAGCGAGTTAACAGGTAACCATAGTTTAAAGTACATAACCCGGCACTACTATCAAATTTTAAACGGGTTTTTTACTTTTAACCATAGTTATCCTATTAACTCACTTTTATGCAGCCTGGCCCTTAGAGTCTTAATAGTAGTAACTTTTTCAACTCATTTTTGAAACCTTTGGTGTCTTCGTAGAGTTCTTTTACGTGTACCTCATTTTAAAACACTTGGCGTCTTTTTAGCCACCATTATGCGACATTATGAAGTCTTCTCACTTGCAATGACCTGAAAAGCAACGTATTAATAAATAAGTAAACATTATATGAATGTATGTAACGTACTTGCAAGGAAAAACTCTATTCCGAGATTCTAGAAATCATGAATAAAAGGATTGCTTTTACAAAATTTTTATTATTAAAACTTAGTTAATTTGGCGACAGTCAGTTGTTATTAAAATTAGACTGGCAACTGGTTCGTCCAAATGCCCAAAAATGCTATCAGTAAGTAATTGAATGAACTTTATCCCGCGAAGTAAATTAAATCCTCAACAAAGTAAAAATATGGATACAATATGGAGAAGTAATTTTACTTAAGAGTTTGAAGTAGAATATAACGGTTTCATTTAAGTACATTAACAATTCAATAAAATAAATTTACTACAAAAAAAACGTAGTTTAAAGTTTGCATTATGTAATAAACAGTAGAGCGTCGATTGTCCGAACGTCGGTTATTCGGAACGTAGGTTCTAACTATCTATTAGTTATTCGTCAACCCAACATTTTTGGTTTAAATTGTTTATTTTTCGTTAATGGCTTTTTAAAGGTCTAATGAGGAAATTTTTTAATTATTGTTTCATTCTTTTATTTTCTTTGTTCTTTTTATCGACTGTTCACTCGTTATTTTGTGAGCTTTTCTGGATCGTATATTTTTTAATAAAATTTATAATAAAATATCAACAACTACAAATACATTAAAATTTTTCTTTCAGTTTTCTTTTTTATTTTAATTAAACGCATAATTTTTTTGTCATTTTTACTTATATTGTGTTACATATATAAGTGAAAATGACAAAAAAAAACAAAATGATGAATTTAATTAAAATAAAAAGAAGAAAGAAAACTTTTAAAGTGTTTCTGGTTGTTGATAATATATTATAAATTTTATAAATAATATACGATTCAGAAGAAGCTCACAAAATAACGAATGAAACGTCGATGAAAAGAACAAAGAAAATAAAAGAATGAAACAACAATTAAAACATTTCTTTACTAGATCTTTAAAATCCCATTAACAGAAGTAAAAAATAAAACTTTAATAAAAATAACATCATTCCTGTGTTGGTATTTAAATTGGCTGAGAAGAAAAATGGACAACAATTTGTTCAAATAAAATTAAGTGATTACTTTTCTAAGAAGCTACGTTAGGTTAAAATATAACGTATATAAACATTAACACATTATACACCTACTTACTTTTCTTACTTTTCTGTAAAATCGATTATCCGAACTAACCTTGGTCCCAATTAGTTCGGATAATCGACGCTCTACAGTACTTACATACATATATGTTCCTTTCCTAATCTCAAATTTTCAAGTTCTTATTCATAGAGGAAATTACTACTACTACTAAATTTTCTTCAGTCAAAACTATAATTTATTTAAATAAAATTAACCATATTATTTAATGAAGAAAATTTAGTATTAACTTTTTATCAAAAAGAAAGAACCTGAAATTAGGAATTAGGAAAGAAACACACAAAAGAAGGTTCAAAATAAAGAAAAGACAAAAATAGGTATAAACTAAACACTTTTAGTTTGAATAAATTTATCAATAAAAAGCTGTAGAATGATAATTCTAAGACTAGAAAAGCTTATGAAATGCTTTTATAAAAATAAACGCATAGATATTTTAATACTTTTTATAAAGTAAAAAGAACTATACTTTTTCTTGCAGTTGTTTAATTTTCTTCAATGTTGAAATCACAAATTCTAAACTTTTGCTAATTTTCTGGTGTAGCACAGTTAAACTATAATAATAAATAAATAATGCAGGATTTTTATAAAATTATTGCGTTCGTAAATTTTTATTTTTTCCATTTTAATATCCTATATAAATGTAGTTTTTTGTAGGCTGTAATTTAATCCATTAGAGTAAAAATATAAATATTTTAATTATAATTCTGTATACCTATAATACATAACTTGGGGGTCAGCAGCTCTTCTTATCATAATTGTTCATTTGTCACACTTTCCTAAAATACAACAACAAATAATTAGTTTTCTGCGTCACAAGTATTAACAATGAATTCCAATTGTATTTTTATAAATTACCTAAAAATAACTCATTTTATTCGCCGTAATAGTTTAAAAAATGTTTTCATTTTTTTACTCTATTGATGCTATCATTTTGCTTTTGGAAATTCGAAAAACAAAATGCTACCACTGAATCTACATGCAAATAGCCATATGTTTCATTAGTTAATCTTCAAACCCTCAGTTTCTTTGTACACCTATGTTCTTTAGCCGATTTTTAAAACATTTATTGTCTTTACAAATCGAGGTTTTTAAGTTCATTTTTAAATCTGTTAATGTTAATAACCAATTTGCTAGAAGCATTGTTTCTTTTCTTCATTGTTAAACCCTTAGTACATTAATAGTCATACGTTTCATTAGTTAATTTCCAAAGTTTTTTATTTCTTTGTAGTTCCAGGTTCTGTAGCAGGGTTTTCTTTGTAAACCAATGTGTTTTAGCTCATTTTCAAACCTTTACGCTTTTTTTTTCATAAAAATGTTAAATCTGGTTTTAGTTAGTCAAAGTTTTAGCGGTTGTCAAAAAATTTAACCTCGAAATTTTGGGACGATCTCTCACAAGCGATCATTATTTAATGATTTTTTTAATCGATTTTCTACACTTTATTTTATAAATACTTTTTAACCATACATTTTTTGACTATTCGTCCGGCTCTCGTCTTGTTTGTTGACCGCAAATGCCTGTAGATGATGCAGTAGGCAGCGAAACCAGTCGCCTTCTGATTGATTAACGAAGTTAGGAAAATACCTTACTTCATTCACTCATAGATACATTTTGTTTCATATGGGAAATAAGAAACAAGATTTGTTAATTTTTTTATCGATTTTACAATATTTTTTTCATCCAATATTGGGTTTTTTAATAACCTAGAACAAAACAATGTCAATATTAATGTGAATGATTTATTAAGGAAGGACTTGTTTTTAGTTCATGTATAACACCATGATTTTTAAGTCGTTCTTAAATCCATAGTGTCTGACAAAGTCTCCCTAAATTTCTTTAGCTCATTTTAAATCTCTATAGAGATTGTCTTAAATCCTAGTGACTTAATAGCCTATGTTTCATTAGATATTTTTCAAACACTTGTGTTCATTATAACCACCATTGAGTAAACACTAGTCGCAATTACAATAAATTATAGTGAGGAAACATATAGTCTTTTTGTAGAATATCTATAACTTACATTTGCATGCTTGCAAGGAAACATACTATTCCCAGATTCGATTAAAAACCATGAGTAAAACTATTGCACTTTGATTTACACGTATTTACATGTCTATTTATTATATGAATAATAATGACTACTGATTTATTGCTGCGGTTACTCACAATCAGATTGTTGTGTTTTAAGTTATCCTCACCTTACGTCGATTAACTAGAAAATTTAATTTATTTATTTTTATTTTACAATATTATTTACTCCTGTATGATTAGAAGAGTTTCGCGTGTAATCTTTTCTTGTAGTACACTATGTAGAGAATAAAATTGGGTTAAATTTATATACTATATATTTTTAAAAAAACACAAAATTACAGTTACACGCGAAAAGCCATTTACAATACAATTTGTGCGATAACAACCAAATCTGTTGTTTCTCCAGGTACTAATTGTCCAGGTCGGCTTGTTAAGCAACTTATTTACATACTCGCCGCGGTAAGTGCTAATGCAAAGGCATTTTAATAAAGCACCTACAACCAAAAGGAGCAAGGATGTCTTGACCTAGTCTAAGAAGTGGTACCGTCGCGGACCTACTAGTACCTCTGCGGGTACCACAAAGTAAATGCGGTAAAGGGTACCACAATGAAGCATTACCGCACATGGCGGCGACTTTGGAATATAGGTTGATTCGTGATGGTCTAGTTTGAGTGTGGAAGATTGTAGAAAACATCGATGACCATTCGAGCGGATTAAACTCTACTTCCTGCTCAACGATACCTGTGATTTTAATGGAGAGCCGTACGAAAGCTCGTGGATTAATAAGTTACGTGCGTGATTTATCGGACACGATAATGACCGCAGCGTTTAAGAAGTTTTCTTGCCTTATTCATGCGCATACGTGACTTCTGAGTACGGGCATAATCTGGAAAAGTTGAGACTCGTTTGCTTTTACTACACGTGATATTTTGCTTAAAAATATGGCTTTATCATATGTGCTCCTTAATGCCCGTGAACGCACTTGTGTTCTATAAAATTGAATTTTCATAGTGAAGCAACCATTAACACACTCCCCTCAGAATTACGCGACTTAAAATGAGGCATTTTCGTTAAATGTTTACAAATTATTTAAGCAGGTAAAATGGCAGCAGTAATTAGTAGCGCTACCACTAAAGTCCCATTTTTTCAAGTTAAGAGTGCATTAAATATTTCCTTATTCCGGTCTTTCTTCCTGACTATGCGGCAAGAAAAAGTTGTAAATTTTATTCAGCGCCTACATATATGTTGCGAGCGATGAGGAAAACAACTTTCATTGCGGCGTCTGTGTGAAGTTCTTAATTATCGGCGAAATATCCGCTGGTAATTGCTTTCGATTATAATCCATCCACGGAAATAAAACAGATTTTTTTGTCTAAAATATTTTTCTTCAATTATTATTAAAAGATAGTGGACCAGACACAGTAACATATCCGGAACATAACAGCAAGACGTGATTAAAATTCGAAAGAGTTTAATCGGCACTTTGTATTCAGCGCAATGCTTCGGGTGAATAGACATTGTAGTTCTTAAAAGGATATTGTTACGGCCATCTCTTTTACTCGATTGCAACACGAGCACGTGCTTTATTTTAGGTAATTCTCAATTTTTCTATTCACTGACTGCAGGTCTAATTACCGAGTGCGTTTCGTCGGCAATTTTATATTCCACACTCGAATGCCTGGACTTAATACTTAAAACTGATTTTGCGCCAAGACCGAATGGAATAAGACCAGGTCTAAATAAGAATAAATGAGAGTGCAACAGCCAGACGATGAATGAAACTTACATTATGAAATAATAAGAGGTTTAAATAAACCGCTTTGTTAAATCGCTTTGTACTTTTTCCTCCATTCGATATTTCGAGCAAATTGCCTCGAAAAAGTTGAGTCAAAGATCCGAGGAAGCGCGCAAAGCGAAATTGATATTCGTAGCAAGCCATAAACCTCGATATTCAAATAAGGGAAGGAGAAATTGCTACTTTTTACATCTCGCAATTAGAAAGTATTAGGTCTACTCGTAATTAGGAAGCCCACTGTTCGGAACTAAAGAAGATCAGTTTCAGAAAAACGCACATCTCCGTGAATTAGCAATTACTGATTGCATCATCATTTAGATTAAGATTTATAATTATGATAGTAATGTAGAAGAGACCGGCTCGTTTCCTATCTGTCTTGTACAGAAAAGATAAAAGCCAAATGCAATAAATAAATAAATATTAACAAAACCGAAATAGAATCTTGATAAAACCGAATAGGTTAATATCTTCGATTAAAATACTTTTAACTAAAGTTTATTATATTATTGTGTTTATGTTTTGTTTCTGATCTACGTTGTTCACTTTTTTGTTGAATTAATTCTACTTTTAATTATTGTGTCTGTTTTTAATTCCATTATGTATTGTTCTGCGGTTTCACCAAATCTTTGTGTTGGAAAAATTTACATTTTTCATATACCTACACTGATTTTCCTCAGGGGGAAAATATTAAATTTACTTTGAAAAGTGTAGCTACTGCCTCTGAATTTATACAGGGTGTTTCACCTAAAGTGAACAACTGAAATTGTGACGTTATTAACAAAGGTACAATTTCCAAAATTTGAGGATTTACTCTACGCATAAAGGACTACAAAAAACTCAAATAAAATTTTTGTCTAACTCTCCCACTTTTCGCGCATGCGTACATCAAACTGTAAAAAACATAATCATGATAAATTTTTTTTATATCCTTTTTCCGCTACTCATTCTGCGTACATTGATGTATCTATTTGTGAGAGACTCGACAGACATCCTTGCTTCAAACAATAAATAGATCATAAAACCCTAATAATGAACCGTGAAATGCTGAATAGAAAGAAAAAGTTTAAACGCCTCTGCTGCTATCAGGTACATACAGAGCCACATGCAGTCGACCAAACAAACTTTGGGATTGCATTCAATTAAATGAATAAATTAGTGACTTACTTAAGATTTTTCATCACAATATGGATATCGTTGTACGCGGAAAACCCAGGGGAACCATAATTCCTATAAAAAACGCAATGGTAATGGTGTTTTTTCAAGTGTGATCTGCACTTGCGCGAAAACTGTACGTCATAGAACAAAAATTATGGGAAAGTTTTGAAGTATTTCATGAACTGCATAGATGTTAAAAAAATTAATTTTTTAAACTTATTAAACAAAGGAGTAATAGTTATTTAAAAAACCCGTTTTATAAATAATGCGCATGCGTCAATATTTTGAAACAATATTTATCGATGTACGCAGAATGAGCAGTGGAAAAAGGATTATTAAATATTAATAGTACTGGGTATAAGGTCTAAAAAATATATATTTAAATATCTATCTCAACGTTTCGTTATCTAATAATAACATCTTCAGGAGATTTAAAGATAAATTTGAAATTTCCTATTTGACATATTTTTTACAGTTTGATGGGTGCATGCGCGAAAAGTAGGAGAGTTAGAGAAAACTTTTATTTCAGTTTTTTGTAGCCCTTTACGCGTAGAGTAAATCCTCAAATTTTGGAAATTGTATCTTTGTTAATAACGCCACAATTTCAGTGGTTCACTTTAGGTGAAACACGCTGTATATCGTTGTAAGTTCTTTAGTATAAAGCCCTTTAAAATGAAACAACCATGGTTGTTTCCTTTATACCCAAGAACTTACTACGATATTAAATTTACTTACTAATTGTGAAAGGGTTTCCTTATTTTCTCAGTTCTTAAAAGTGTGACCGCTCGTCAAATATAGAAATTGTCCTGGTTTTTCTCGTAACTCCATGGCGGTAATGCCATTTTCAAATTTCTGTTTCTGTAATATCTTCCAAGCGCTATAATATTTCTTTTCTTTGACATATTCGGAAATCAGAACAATTTGCTCAATGTGAATAAGTGTATTTATTTTTTATCTCCAAAATACGTATAATAATATTGTATTGTAAATATAAATTCAAATGATTTATCACATACGCTTTTATTGCATTTAATTGATCAGTTCTGCATACACCACAAAATTATAATATGTATTATCAATCTTATGTCTTCACTAACATTTTAATGTTTATTACAGGCATTGACTACATATCACGAGACAACTTCCTTGGTGAACTAGACAATGGGGTAGTTTTATGTCATCTTGCCCAAACTATTCACGAAAGGGCTAAAATCGCCATTGACACAGGACTAATCAAAGGGGTAAGATATAATTATTTAATTTAAAAACATACAAAGTAGAATTGTATTGTAGAAAGTATGTAGAATGTACTGTACAGTAAGTACAAATAACTCTTCATCCTTGCAGCCAGCACCTGCAATACGAGGCAAGTGCTTTGAAAAAGCCATGCGAAGAAGCTTCTTCTCGAGGGACAATATGGAGAACTTCATAAAATTCTGCCGCTCTTTAGGTGTCCATGAGAATTTACTTTTCGAAAGTGATGATTTGGTTTTGCACAACCAGCCAAGAAATGTTATTCTCTGCCTTCTGGAAGTGGCTAGGATGGCAACACATTATGGTGTTGAACCACCAGGACTAGTTCAACTCGAGAAAGAAATTGCTGAAGAGGAGCGAAATCAATCTGCAGATTCGGGACTAAGCTCACTGCTATCTTGGCAGTTCCAGGCTTCTTCGCCGAGGATGGAATCTGAGAAGATGAGGCATAGCAGGTAGAAAAAATATCATTGCACCTCTTCTTTGAAGACAAATACCTAATTTATTATTTAAAAAAATGTCTTCATAGGTTGTAGAATTTTCAGGAAATATCGGTCAACTCAAAAGCTCACACTCGTTTGCTATCACAAAACTAAAATAGTAAATTGAATATTATAATGAAGTTTTAAATGCTTAGATTTTACTCTACACATAAATGAATGCATTCTTAGATAATAACACCTCGTCTAACTGATACTAATTACATATGTTAATTCAATAATAAAGCGGAAAAACCACAAAACGCATTAGCAATAAAGATTTGTTTTTCCTACTTATCCAATTTCATTTATGTATACAGGGTGTCCTACAACAATTTGACCAGGCTATATCTTGAGACTATCCTATATTATGAAATTTTGATTGGGTTTATTCATGTACGACTGAAAATAGATTATTTCGTGTTTATCACAGCTTTGGTCTGAATGTTTTTTCATATTCATTTTCTTTGGTCCGGTGAATAATTATTTCTTGCATAATTTCAGGATGAATTATCTTACACATATTATTATATTACAAATAATGAATTTTGTAATATTTTAGCTCTTCCTCGGCACTCTCCTCCGCAACATACACAAGATGGGGCACAGGGTCACATATGGTCCTCGTCCCCGATCCAGGTGCTAAGGGCGATGGCCGAAAGCTCATATCATTGCCGGGAATAACAGCAAGTGGTGCTAGTGATGGTGTTCCGAGCGACAACACCGAAGACGAATGGTCTCGAGGAAGCGGAGAAGATCCGGACTTAGACATCGAGCCAGATAACATGGCTGTCGTTGGCCCCGGAGGAGACACTCTAACCGAGCTAGACAGGAAAGTGCAAGCTGCCACGAGATTAATGCAAAGGAATTGCAACTGTGCCAATGGAAAGTGTTCTAAACTTAGGGTTAAAAAAGTAGGCGAAGGCAAATATAACATAGCGGGCCGAAATGTTTTTGTGAGGGTAAGTAAACATCCTTAAGTTTTATGATCTTACAAAATATTGAAATCCTTGTATTAACGACTGAAAATCAAATACGTTATTTCCAGCTCTTGAAAGGAAGACACATGATGGTGCGAGTCGGAGGCGGCTGGGACACCTTAGATCACTTCCTGCTGCGCCATGACCCTTGTCAGGTGAAAGTTGTATCTAGAGAAACAGCACGAGATTCACTTCCCGAGAGGCCTCCTAGTGCTTCCAAGTATTTGCACATTCGCGCCAAATATCGTAGTCCTCCCCCAAGGGAATCAGTAACACGTTGATAACTTGAACTTTTAAGTTAATGCACTGACTTCATTTTACCAATCACAAACGTTAAAACACAAAAGTCAGCTGTTCAAACTAGGCTTAAAGTAACGTACATCTGCGATTAAGAATCCGACAAGATAGCAAAACTCAGGAGCAAATCGAACGCAATATTTTCGTTATTAACAATACTTAACTGTGATCATCTAAGTGCTAAATTACGTCCTAATAACATGATGCATTTAAGCCTTGTTTCCTGAATATGCTTTTTGTAACATTGTACATTTTTTACCTTCAGTTCAAATACGATTAATATTATTATTGTTTCGTAGTGTAGCATCTACACTAATTTGTATTATTTTACTAATTTAGGGTAATTTTGTATATATATTTTTGTACGATTAAAACCTTAATAAAAGAATTAGTTTTATTCTTTGCATAGCCTTTTAGAGTTCCATTACACAAAGCCACAAATGCATGAACACCTCCAAAGAAGACTATTTTATTTTTAGGACAAAACCAAAATAATAAGAGCAAGAACCCTTCCGAGAAGAACGAAATCCGCCCCAAAAAGAGTCGAAAATTTAGCCAGAAAATACACCTATTACAACCGATTCAATAAGCTGTTAAGACCAGGAGAAACGGCTGTATGAACAGGAAAAAAATGCACAAACTTATATATATAAAAGTTAAATATATTTAGATAATTACATAAACTACATCGATAAAAATGCTTTGGTAGGAAGACAAAAGTGCATTTGATTTTATGAGCAATTTTGTAGTTCCAAAACTGAAGCTAGAAATAGTTATGGTGCATCAAATAATATGCATGATATTATTACACCATTCTTTGCATAAATCAAACGAAAGACCAAAACACTAAAAACTACACATTGCTACTCTGGGTGTAATAATACACATGCGTTGCATTTTTACAATGCAAAAAACAATAAAATTTAATAAGTAATATAAGTAAATATTTCATATAAGCACAGAGTAAATACTCAGTGATTAAGTATGTATATAAAAGACACGTAAAAGATTAAAAAATCAATGAATTTCAACTAATTACAAATAAATGCACTGCAAAATATTATCCACGTTTGATGAAAATTTGTAAAACGAATATACACAGATTTCATATAAAATTTGACGTCGTTCGTTTTATGTATTGTACAATTTCCTAGAGGCCAGGTAATATACACTTTTGGTGAGAAGTACTTAAAATTATACGAATGTCAGAATATTATTAACTTGAGATTCTTTGATTGAAATTGAAATCAAGAAAATTAAAATTAGAACCGCACGAACAAAACGTTTTATTGTAACCCTGCAATGAAATATTTTTGTAATGAATTTATACACTCATCTACCTTCCACTAGAAATAAAAATGTGAAGCATAAAATGGAGATTTAAAATACCTTAAAATACTTGCGATAATACTTTTTAGAATTATTTCTTTTTACTTTTGCCCAACGTGAGTGTGTGGTGGCTTGACGAATTCGTTTGAAACTGAACTTTTCGTCTGCTGAATTCGATTACTTCGTCTTCAAGTTTCTTCCGATTCTCCTCGATTTTCTTCTTTTCCTCTGTGTGATCCTTCTTCAACTTATCGAACTTTGCATGCAACTAAAAGTTATAAAACAATAAATATATAATGTAATACAAAATATAATATATAATACAATACATATTTTTATTACTAAATAAAGAATACGCACATCTTTTTCAGCTTCTTTCAACTCCGCTTCCTTTTCCTTCACTCTCACAACAAACATCTGTCTCATCTCGTCCTCCTTCTGCTGCAATTCTTGCAAGTGGTTCGAACGTTTCGTCTCAAAAGTTTGCTGAAAGCTAATAGGTTTATTGTCGGCATCGACATCACTAAAACCCATTTGTTCGAGTCGTTTCTTTCTGTACAACTCATAATGCAAAGAATGAGTCTTCTCTCTCATGTCCTCCATATTAGTTCGGATCAGCATTTCACGCAGCTTAATAAAGTCACAATGGCCTTCGTTTTCAACCTGCACCGTCCCCCAAGGATACTGCCGTGCTCGCACCATTTTATTGCCGACACGGACGAAATCAGTGCTACCAACAACCGCGAACGGAATGTGCGTGTTCATGTTGGTGTTGATTTCCGACACAGTATCGTCATCGATTGGAAACTCGTAGATTTGGACACCGTTGTTTTGTAATTCGCCCACGATTTTTGACTTAAATTTCTGAAGCTCAGTCTTCGAGACAGTATCAGCTTTGGCGATTATCGGGATGACGTTGACTTTCTGGTCGAGCTTCTTCATGCAGACGAGATCGATGGATTTGAGGCCATGTCCCGTTGGACATATAAAATACAGACATGCATGAATGCGGCTATCATGAAAGCTGGGTAATGATCGCTTAATTTTAAGTTCTTCCTGCAGATAGTGTTCAAATTGGGAGTCGATGTAGTCAACGATGGCTTTAAAGCTGTCTTCTTTGTTGATTTGGTCGCCGTAGCCGACTGTGTCAACAATGGTAAGCTAAACAAGATTATATCATATTATTTCCTTTATTTACTATTTTAATTAATTAATTAATTAATTAATTGTTATACACTATTGAACAACATAAGTAGTAATTTTCTTTCCTTATGTATTTTAGGTCGCGACTTTAAATTAATATAAAACAATTAAATAAAATTTTAAACATTTGTAATACTTCTCTGATCTTTAGTCATGGTTTTAGTAATTTTTTTTATTAAGTTTCTTTTAACTAACTTTTATTTTACTATGATATTGAAATTATCTTAGTTTATTATTAAAAATTACAGAGAACAAATAGATCCTTTGAAACCAGCTACCTTTGTGTTAGATTAGTCAACAGAAAGTGCTTTATCGTTAGTTTTATTGGAATTAATTGTGAAAAATTCAATATTGTAATTTTTAAATATGTGCATATCTAAACGTATAGTGAAACCTCGATTTATCGTTGTCGTAGGGACCAATTATAAAAATCGATTATCGCATGAAAACGATTATAGTGGCCTAATTTGAAAAAAATAGAAATATGTTAAGAAAACTTATTTATTTATCATATTATATTAAAGCATACGTAAATTATGTTAAATAATTAAAAAAATTGATTTATTTATAGTCAACATTTTTTCTTTGCTAAGAATTATTAATTTAAATAAAATAAAGTCTACTTTCCAAATTATTGAGCAAATTCTGATTAGTTTGGGATCACATTTCTTGTCTATACATATTTACACCCATTAGGTCGGATATTAAACAATAACAAATGTCTCTATTAAAAACGTGTTATTAAACTTTCGATGAGTATCAAGACCGCCAAAACGAATAATGCGGTAAAACATAAAAAGCAAATGATAAATGCGGTTTTTCATTACATTGCTTACATAGGCATTTCTTGGGACCGTGGAGAAAAGACGATATATGCGGGAAAACAAAACTCGTGGAAACGAATAACCAAGATTTCACTGTATTTCAAGACAAAACTACATTAACTTCCTATAGAAACCATGAAAAAACTTCATAATTTGATATTTTTAGAAGTGGTTACTTAATTAATCAATCCGAATGTGCACTTAATATGTTCGACACAGTAAATACCTCAAGCCATGGTAATTTTTCAAAATTTTGCTTTCTTACATTAATATAATCGTTCTTTTGTAAGAAATTTACCTTCAAGATTGAATATTCATCTATTTCTGGTAACAATACATTAAATTTTTTGTATTTCAGGAAGAGTAATTAATTGTTAAACAACTTTCTTCTTCAACTTTGATAAGTTTAACTGACATACATTTGTTATCCATGGTAATAAGCATGAATGAGTGGATAAATTAAGGTCACATATTGACAATGAAATACAAGCTATTTTAGAGCATTACAGTATTACTTTATATGCAAAATTAAAACAATTCAGTGATTTGATGGAGAAGTTTTGAAGGGAATTTTTTGTTGATTTCGGAACCGAAATCGAAATATTTCTTAACCAGCAATGAAAAATAATAAAAAAATTATATTTTACAATAAATTAAATGTAATGTTCAAAGGATAAGAGAAGCTACTTAATAAGTTATTTATAGAAATTAAAAGTTGTCAATTAAAAGTACAATAATGATTCATTTCTCAAATTAGGACACATATTTAAAACTTAATATAGTTTAATTGAGTAAAACAATTTTCTGTTAATAATAGAGACTTTTATGCATTACATGTAAATAAAAATATATCGCTTGTGCAATTATTTCCTATTCATGTTAACATGAACAAATAAATTTGTTCTTTTCCGAACATAAAATGCAAAAATAATAAAAATCATGAACTTAAATCTTCTGATCTTACTTAATTTAATCAAACCAAAGATTGAGTTGTTTGAAAGTATTTAAAAAAACTGCCTCGCTATCAATAAGGAATGAAATGTTTACTGTGTAGTTAATAAGTAGGCATACAAAGGTAGGGTTACATGTTCAACATGTATAGAAAGTGTGTACTATCAGCGATTCACTGATACTACTTATTTTAACTATTTAATGTTAAATATAATTAGGTAAATGATTTCACTCAAGGTGCTTTAAAGAGGATCACTAATCAACTGTTAAAATTACTATAAGCTTGATATTAAATTAAACTAAAAAAAAAATAAATTATTATTATTGAACACTGGATTACGTGTGAAATTTTATTAACATCTACTTTTCTGTAGCTTACTTGTAAGTGGCATTCATTGAAGTAAATTTATTACCAATGTTATTTGAAGCAAAAGGTTAACCCTTGCGGATATACGTCAGGTAATAGTGCCCACAGAATTGAGTTTAGTTTTGGGTTAAATTAATCAACAGGAAGTGCTTTATCATTAGTTTTAATATTGTAATTAATCGATGAAAACTCGTTATAATGTATAATAGGTAATACTATTATTGGACATGTAAAATAATTTGTAGATTTTTTTAAGTAATTCATAAAAAAATTCATAGTTTTAGGTTTTGGTTCGTCCTTTTATTATTTCTTAAAATATTTTTTCTGGTTATAATTTATTATGATTATTATTACTGAATTATTAAACATACACACTTTAGAAGTTTTGACTAGTGTACCAGTACGACAGTACTGTTGGCAATAATACATTATTGGGTTGGAAATCCTCAAGTTGTTGACAAATCAAAGGGTTAAGTTATTTTGAAATAATTTAGGCCCTTATTTTGCCAACAATTTTAGAATTTCCAAGCAATAATTTATATTTGTCAACATTGAAAATTTACCTAAAAATTGACCAAAAACTGCAAAATAATATCAAACTCTGCAACTTTACTCGCCCTGTATACGACATAAAGTGTGGGATTATATCATATCAAAAATGTCTATAACTGACCACAAGTGATAAATTCCATACAATACCAAACATATACTTATGGTCAATTTCGTTTAGCTTCGAGAATCAGACCCCTGGATGTTTAACAATTCGAATGGGCATTTAATATGTTCATCATTGCACATGCCTCGGGATCATGCTTCTTATAATCTTACATTTTTTTTTTGTATTTCTGAAAGAACAATTAATTGTTTAATAAGTTTCTTCTTTAACAAGTTTAACTGACGTTTATTTATTTAATAATATCCGTGGTAATAAGCATGGGTGAATTGATAAATTAAGGTCACATATATACTTATGATTTGTGACTTACTGTATATATATATATATGGTTAATAAATATCTATCTATCTATCTATCTATTGTCAATGAAATAAAAGCTCTTTTAGAGCAATGTAATATTACTTTATACACAAAATTAAAATTTTTGTTTAAAAACCTCATTACTATTATAAACTGGTGACCAAAATTAAAGGAACACCTACGAACGAGCAAATATTTCGGTAATTTTCAAAACTGTGTAACTCCAAGAAAACGGATCTTAAGAAAATCCTTTGCATATCATTTTCAAGGAAAGACTCTTTATTTTTTGATTCTGTAAGTTAAGAGTTTCTATTTTAAAAGGAAAGCTAATTACTTTATTTATTGGATCAGTGATTTAACGAATTGGTGATTATCTATTGATCAACATTGTTAAACACATTAAAAGCAATTTCCGAAGATTGTTTGTTATAATAGGAGGAATTGACATTAAATTTTGTGTATCTCAAATTGTATAATACTCTATCTAATAAAACAATTTTCTTTCAAATAATACAGGCTCTTAAATTATTTACAAATGTAATACATATCACAATAGTATATCGCTTTTGAGCAATTAATTTGTATTCACGTTAATATGAACAAATATAATCGATCTTTGGAGAACATAAAAAGAAAAAATAATAATAATAAAAACCATGAAATGAAATATTATTTATTTTAATCAAACCAGAGATTTCATTCTTGAAAACTGTTTAGAAAATGAGGAAATTGACTGTGTGCATATTAGGTAAGTAGGTATACAGTAGTTGGAAGTAATGTTCAACAGATAAAGAAAGTGTGTATACTAGCAGTGATTCACTAACACTACTTATTGTAACTATTTAAAGTAGACTGGATTAGGAACAATCTTTTCACTCAAGGCACTTTAAAAATTATAAAATAATCACTAACCAACTGTTAAAATTACTATTAGGTTGATATTAAATTAAAATAAAATAATAATTATTAATCAAGTTTTGAAAAAGTATAGAATACATATAGGTGTGAAATTATATGTATTAACACTTGTTTTTCTGCAGCTTAAGTCAACGTAAATTTTTGGTAATTTATTAAGGAGAAAAATCTGTATTACATTAAAGTAAATTTATTCCCATTGTTATTTGAAACAAAACCTTTTAGGTATACATTATACAGTTATATTTGTTGCATTCAAAGATGCAAAACAGATTCTTAATAACTGCTAGTTTTGTGTTTACTCAATAGGAAGTTCTTTATCATTAGTTTTAACCCTTCAGCACACGCCAATTGGTGGAAAAGACCGCACTTTTTTATTTTCATTTTCAACACATTTATTTCTCTTTTAAATGCCTCTAGCTCCAAGATATGCCTTGGAGAAATATAAATAGGGGATGTGGTGCCGTTACCTTTACACCAAATTTGTAGTACTTTGTGTACTGGGCAGGTGCTCTAATGTAGTGCGGTCGATTCCACCATATAGCGCGTGTGTTCGCGTAATATTTCGGAGCGCGTGTACCGAAGGATTAATATTGAAATTAATTGTTAAAAACCTGATATATAAAATGAAGACAAGATTGAACTAATTTTCTTTAAAAAAAATTTAATGAAAAATCCATGATTCATCAATTCAAATGAGTATTTATTATATTCAGCTCAGTACATACCTCTAGAAGATTGTAATTTTTCAAATCTACGTATAAATTTTTCGAAAGTACGTATAAAAATCCTACCTTCAATCGAACGTTGCTTTCTTGCAATTCGTAAGTATGGGCCTTCAACTTAACCGTCGGCAAAGAGTGAGGACTAGGAGAAGACTCAAAATTAGTGTTAAAAAGTGAATCCATCAAAGTCGACTTGCCCAGACCGGTCTCCCCTACAATAAAAAACAAATTAGCAAAATAAGAGCCAAACAATTTTTAAACTCTATTTTGAACAAGAAATTAAATAACAAATTCAATAAATAAATACATATGATAAATTACCTATGCACATAATGTTGAAAGTAAATCCATTTAATACGCTCTTCGAGACCAATTGGTCAGGTAAACTATCAAAACCAACATGTCCAGATAGCTTCAAATTCCTGAACTCTGGCTCCATTGACTGAAAGAAAATTGAAGTAAATTATATTCAAAGGTTTGAACTATATTGAATGGTTCAAACTATATTCAATGGTTTGCACTTCATTCAATGACTAAAATTAACCCGTTTACATGGGACAATGGCAACGCCCTGAGCGTTAACAGTTAAGAGAGGTTAATCGGCAAAAGCTGTGCAAATGTTTTGCTATTTAAAAGTGGAATAACATCACGTTTCTTACTGTACAGGCGAACATGTTCAGGGCTAGATTAAACAAAACACTTACTGGAGGTTTTTGTACGTCCGGGGAGGCCATGGTTGTCACACTTTTGTTTACAGTTAAAAACTGACCTGAAATTGACAAACATGAAGCGTACAGGAGAGTGGCGATACGTGCTGCCAACTTGACAAACCTTAAAACACTTTTAAATATATACAGGATGCACCAAAAAATCTGTAAATTTTGATCGAGCGTTAAGGCTATAATCGCATAAAGAGACAAGTTCTCCAATTAATATGTGGTTCCTTCTTTGTTGTCAAAAGAACCATAAATAAATCATCTGTTAGGAAAGGAAGATTGATGGGGCTATAGCCCGTTCAGGAAATAAAATAAAAGGCACAAATGTTATACAAATGCTGACAGTTTGTTTTTTTATAATTCATGTACTACTAAACAGTTTTAGGACAATGGGAGGGGCTATTCTGTTTCGCATGTTTAACCACAGTACAAACAGTATATAAACTTCTAGGTTTGCCAAAATTCCACCAAGATTGCATGCACGTGACCTTCCTGCACGGTAAACTAAGACCAAAGAAACCGACACTGAGTTGACCTACTGGTTGTATTGTGCTACAATTCTTTTCTATTTCCTGAACAACTACAGCCCGAGCAATCTCCCTTTCCTAACAGATGAGTTATTTATGACTCTTTTGACCACAAAGAGAGACGTCACATTTTTTCGTAAAAGAAGTGCATGCGATACTTGCAGATTCTTTTGGCGCATCCTGTATTACCACTGTAATTGGATCGTAGTCGTTCTAGGATGTTTTCTTGTGTTTCAGTTGGACCCCTGCATATATTTGACGTTAGTGCAGAATTCAATTGACTTATCATAGAGAAACATTGGGTAAACGTAGATAAGAAACGATTATAATTTAAAGTGAAAATGAATAAGCTGTCCAACGTGATAGTAAAGCCCTTGGAGAATTCCATATACATGAAACCCCTAACAATGCATTTCACTCAAAATGGGAAAAAGCGAACTTGGGACCTTTTGGCTGTGCATGATAGTGTCGCTGTGATTTTGTATAATATCACCCGAAATGTCCTAGTTCTAGTAAAGCAGTTTAGGCCACCGGTGTATATTGGAAGCATCCCAGAACAAGATCGACAGGACGAAATCGACGTACAGAAATATCCTGCGGAATTGGGCATTACGTTGGAATTATGTGCTGGAATCGTCGATAAGAATCTGCCTTTACATGAGATTGCTGCTGAAGAGATATATGAGGAGTGCGGATACAAAGTGGAGGCGAATTTGCTGGAGAAAGTCGCTTGTTATCGATCGGGTGTGGGGACCATGGGATCGATCCAGACTTTGTATTATTGCGAAGTTACTGATGAGATGAAAGTAAGCCAAGGTGGAGGGGTAGAAGATGAGATTATCGATGTGATCGAGATGTCTGTTCCGGATATGAAGACGTACATTTCCCAGGATCACATATTAAGTCCGCCTAGTTTCCTGTTCGGGATTTATTGGTTTTTGCATACTAAGGCGAAGCATTAATGTTAATTCGAAGGATAGGATTGCAATTTTAACTTACTTACGAATATAGATTTATTTTAGCATTTATAAATGTAAATATATTATATTATGTCTTTTATAGATATAGATTAATTTATGTAAATTAAACTTATGTCCTTTGAAATATAAAAACGTTTAAAAAATGAAATTTTTAAAATTTAAAAATTGATATTTATCTCATTTTCAATTCACAGAAATCTAACTTTTTAAACCTCATTGGGTAAAACTCCATAACATATTGGCGCGAATTTCAAACCTCTAAATATAATTATTATTCAATAGAATTTAATAACATTATGAAATACACCACCTGCCTATTGCAACGTAAAGGAATAATGAATCAAAATATTTTAATTGTTTCCTCGAATTTAATCACCATTAGCGTCATTATTGAATGACGTGTCATTTCATTATCACTGACGTAAATAAAAGTAGACAGCCGCAGTCGCCGAGAAACAGTTATTAGAGCAGAAGTGTAATAAAAAAAAACGTGACTTATTCATTCGGCTTATCTAGCGAAGACAGCTGTTTGTCTGAAAATATTTTTAACTAAGAGAGGTAAATATGTCTTTCCAATCACCTATGCCAAGCAGAGAGTTTTTATGGGATGTCTTTAGCAGGTAACATTATAACCTTTAATCTTTTATTAACCCAACTTTTAACGGTTTTCTTTATTTTTTCTAGGGTTGATAAAGACAGAAGTGGTTTTATTAATGCTGATGAACTTGGGTCCGCTTTGTCGAATGGGACATGGAGTCCATTTAATCCCGAAACTGTTCGGCTTATGATTGGTAAGTGGAGCAACAATAAATTGGGTGTGTCAATTATTGTATCTAAGTAATTTAGGATGTTTTTGCTTCGTACTAATGGCTCTATAAAATTTCGTTAGGAAGACTAATTTAATTTATGGTAACAAATTGACGTTTAAGTGTTTACTATTAAATATTATTCATGAAACATTGATACGCCAAGGTCACTATTAAAAACATGTCATATTTCTTATGTTTTTAAAGAGTTTATTTTGTTTTTAATAAGTTTCGATTGTTTCTAGGAATGTTTGATAGAGGTAACAGAGGACAAGTTTCTTTTGAAGATTTCGGAGCTTTGTGGAAATACGTAACAGATTGGCAAAATTGCTTCCGATCATTCGACAGAGACAGCTCTGGAAATATCGATAGAAGCGAATTAAAAACCGCTTTGGTGTCGTTTGGCTACCGGTTAACCGATGGGCTTGTCGATACTTTAGTAAGGAAGTTCGATAGACACGGAAATGGAACAATATTGTTCGACGACTTTATTCAGTGTTGCATTATTTTATATGTAAGTGAAGAATATCATTATTATTATTATTATGTTCATGAATGTTAATTATTTTCATTATATACATATATTTTTTGAAATAAATTTTGTATTTTTTTTCACAGACTCTGACAGCATCGTTTAGGCAATACGATACCGATCAAGATGGCGTAATAACGATCCACTACGAACAGTTTTTAAGCATGGTATTCAGTTTAAAAATCTAAGGTTTTGTATAAGCCCATGTACTACTACCCTCTCTCATTACACTTGCAAAAGTTTATCCAAATTAAACTTGTTATTCCTTTGTATTTATGTCTAATGTTTCTAATAAATAATGTTTAAACTAAAAATGTTTCTTTACATTTGGATAAAAAGCTCTTGCTGCATATTCACGTATCGTCTAATAGCATTGCACATACATTTACATCATTATCTACTAAATAGAAATTAATTAGTGAAATTAGTTTTTATGTGCCTAGTTAGTTGATTATTAGAAATATAAACATTTATGGGAAAAATTCCTAATTTGTCGTAATTTACAGGCGCAACCGATCTTATTGCTCGGATCCGATGGGGATGGTTCTCCTGCTCCTCCAAGTTAAAGTTTTTCTGTTTTGCAGTTTTCTCAGATCAAATTTAATGAAGAGAATAGCTTGAAATTTTTGATATTTCAAAATTATCGTGCAGCTTTTGATCAATATTTAACATGTATAGAAAATGAATGTACCAGAAATTTACATTCCATTTATTAATAAATATTCCGAATGTTTTATTCATAACTCACAGTGTTTTCCTCCAGAGACTGTTTACTTTTCTTTGTCTGTTTATTTCTTTTTTAAAAACCATTGCACTGCCAAGAGGAAATTCACATCATACATTGAATCATCCTGAAGCAAATAATCAACAGTTTCCCTAGGGGTCATTGATAATGTCTCTTTTCCAAAATTCGCTCGACAACAATGTTTTCTATTGTTGGCTAAATTATTTCCATTGTTAGCCATATTGTTTCCATTGGCCAAATTGTTTCCATTGTTGACCAAATTTTTTCCATTGTTGATCAAATTATTTCCATTCTTGGCCATATTGTCTCCATTGTTGGCCACCTGGCAAAAGAACAAAGTCTCAACTTCCGAAGATCTGCCAATGTCCAAGTGATAAGACACTATTTTTTCAATGCTTTGGGCATTGACTTCGCAGGCGCAATTTTTATGCACCGTGTTAACTGCCGCCTCTATGGGGGTCATATTTTGATCTATTGAACCTGAACATAACTCAACCGTAATGCCTAACTCGATCGGGTATTTAGTTATGTCGATTTTGCCTTTCCTTTCGGCCGCGGGAATGTTCGTCAAGTAAACCGCAGGTCTAAATTTTTTTGTGAAGACGAACTCTTTAGTTGTGCTATTAAAAACGAGGACTGCCACCTTGTCCGACAAGTTAAGCATATCCCAGAAGCTCTTCTTGTTGCCTTGGATGTAGGTTAATTTAATTGGGAATTTGTTTCCAGATATTGGTAAGTTGCCTTTTGCTTTTATCTCTATGTCTGATATACTTAACATCTTGTCAAATTACAAAAATACTGTCGTATCTTTCAAAATTTGACAAAAACGGTCTTCCTCTTTGTTCAAAAATTAAATAAATAAAGCTCTTCTTTTTAATAATAAAAAAATAGGTGTATTCAATTAATTATTTTAATGAAGGGGTTCAATTATTTTAATGTGTCTTAATATTATTCTATATATATTACAGTTTTTATACTTTCTAACCCAAAGGACGATTTTTCAGAAAAGAACATTTTGTTAATTTTGGACGATATAATATGTCGACTATTTCATACTTGCATCTAAATAAAAGCAATAACATTAATTGCATGCAAATAATAACATAAACAAGCAAATAAAAAAGCAAACGACCTTAGTTCGAGGTCGCAGTAAAATTTATATGGGGCCCATTTTTGAACTATCCCACTGTATCTGCTTAAATAAAATTGAGGATTTAAAGTGTTTACTTTTTTTTTCTTTTTCATTTAAAATATAATTTAAAATACGTGGAAACATTTGTGTTCAAAATCTACAAAATATTAGGCGGCACGAGAAACGTGCAAAATTGAACTTTATTAAAAAAATAAACATGCATTAGTAATTTTCCGCACAGCATAAGTATGAGCATAATAACTCGTACGTACTCATAAAAGCAAACTTTGTTCAAGGATAATTTAATTATTGACGAAATGAAGAAAAAACGGATGTCTTATTTCAAAATTATATTTTTTGTTTCATATGTACTGAACTAATAGAAAATTACCGTAACTTTACGTGTACTATTGTGCAATAAAGAACTTTCCTTCATAAAGTAAGTACCGGAAAATTGTTTTAAATGAACCTTACTGATTTCTGTTATTGAAACTGGAGGTAAGTTTTCTTTTTATTCTTGCAAAACACTTGCTCTCTTATTTTTTTGTTAAATTTAAGAAGCGTCAATTGCACGCAAACCTGTATGCCCTAATACAGGACATACCTATTTAAGAAGAAAAAATTGAAACGTTGAGACATCTTAGTAAAGGAAAAGATGAAATAACAGAAGTTTTGTTCATTGAAATCAAACGATAAACCTAAAATTACCCAAGAAATATAAAAAAGTATGAAGTAAAGGATATACCAAACGATAATTAGACTCACAATATATGTAAATAAAACATTGTGTACTTGAGCATACAGATTTATCTTCAATCGGAGCTTGTTACATTTATTTTTGTTATTGAAACATATCTTCAACATTTGTATTGTTCATACTTCAAGTAGTTTTTCTATTTTATTAATCAGGTACTTATGTTTCAATTGCGTATACTCAAAATAATATGGTTGCATTCGCATGCTGTTAGCCTTAATGGTTAAATGTTAATGGTTCTATCTTGTAAAAATTCCGAAAATATTTTAGAAAATACAACTTTTATATGGTAAAAAAATAATTGTATACCTAGTTATTGCCGTTTACTAAGTGATTACAAAATTGCAGTTCGAATTCTACCCACTTGTATTGGTAACATATAATAATAATAATAATGTGTTCTAACGTGCAATTTTTCATTAATCTTAACTGGTAAGGTAACTTTGTTTTTAAATCTACTGCAATAAGTTAAGTACTGTTTACAATGTAAGCATTGAAATGGCTTAGGCCCTTCGGTCACGGGTCGACTGGTTTGCAACTTAAGTTTGAAATCAGTTGCCATCAGTGAAATCGTTTGACAACCTTGCACGTGAAACAACATAGGAGATCGCTCATGGGTCAACTGATCTCCTATGTTGTTTCACGTGCAAGATTGTCAAACGATTTCACTGGCAACTGATTTCAAACTTAAGTTGCAAACCAGTCGACCCGTGAGCGAAGGGCCTTACTGTACAAAAACATAAAATTGAATAAGTTTATTGGCGATAAATACGGAAAATCATAAAAAAAAGTACATTTTTATATTTAATAAGTTTTAGTCCGTGGAGGTTGATTTTCTTAGGCCCTTCGCTCACGGGTCGACTGGTTTGCAACTTAAGTTTGAAATCAGTTGCCAGTGAAATTGTTTAACAACCTTGCACGTGAAATAACATGGGAGATCGCTCATGGTCGACTAATCTCCTATGTTGTTTCACGTGCAAGGTTGTCAAACGATTTCACTGGCAACTGATTTCAAACTTAAGTTGCAAACCAGTCGACCCGTGAGCGAAGGGTCTTACTGTTACATATTTTAGTATGTTGCAATTTTTTTTTAAATTTACGTAAATAATTGCTAGAAAATCAAAATAATTCTACGGTTTATTTTTTTTTAAATATAAAATGCAATGTATTGTTGAGTTATTGTAATTTAAAAGGATTATTTGGAGAAGAACACGAAATGTTGCTGAGACTTTTTAAAATGTGCTATACTGAACCCTTTTCAACATCATCTATTCCTATATTTGGCTTCAAAACAAATAGCTTTATGAAAACAAGGGGTCCTGTGTCTTCAATTCTTGAAGGAGAATGCACAAATATTGAAGGATACTATATGGTATGTATCAAAAAATGATGCTTAGGCTTCAAAAGTCGATTAAATAATTACAAAAATTACGCGATCAGTTATTTTGTAGCCATTAAATTTTTCTCTTATTATAAATTATAATATATGTATAACACAAGTATATCTCAAGTATTCAAATCATTCAATTACTACTGAATAATCGAACGCATCCAATCATTCAAAATTTACAATAACCAAAAGAATATTCTATGCCTACATATTAGCAACTTTTCCTACAGATTTCTTTTAAGGAAAAGTAAATGATAATAAAGAGGGGAGCGAACTCCAGGAAATGTTTAATTATAATTATCATTCGTTATTCAGAAAAACAAATACACATATAAAATGTGTTAGTCTAATTATAAGAGCAAACTTTGTTCGAGGATAATTTAATTATTGACGAAATGAAGAGAAAAAGGGATGCTATACTTTAGAATTATATTATAAGTACTGAATTAATGGAAAATTTCCATGACTTTGGGTCTACTGCAATAACAGCTATTAGATTTTACTTTAATGAAATACTGGAAAACATCTTTTAGTTAATGTAAAAACATTGAAAAAAAAATAGAAATATAGAATATAGAAAAAAAGTTACTTGCTGATTTTTAGAATATCTGCAGTTTTAAGAAAATGTAAAGCTTAACAATTACAGAAACATTACATGACTAATCTTCAGAATGAAAATGTATGTATATAATGCAGTCAAAATATGTAAATAATAGTACACATGTAATAGTAGTAATAAGCTTACATTCAATGATAAAAGCTTAAGTAAGCACAGTTTTATCGTCGAACTTATATTATGTGGATATATACCTTTTAAGTTCTTTATTGTAAAAATTGTAACACTGAAGATATTTTACACAACAAAACCTTTATATGGAAAAAAATAATTATTGTACATTTAGTGCCGTTTACTGAGTCATTTCAAAATATAAGTTCTAATTTTGTCCTAATTTATACTTTTTACTTTCTCGCAGAGAAAGTATAGTGATCATGTCAAAAATCATTTTTGAGATTTTGACGAACTTCGATGTTTTGAGTGCCCCTGAGTCGATTTTATCCTTTTCTGCTTTTATGTCTGTCTGTGTGTGTGTGGATGTTGTAAACATGTCAAAAACGACTTGCGCTAGATCAATGAAATTTGGTATTTAGTCATTTTAGCTAAAAAGTAGTCGCATCAACTTTTGGGTTTATTCCAATAACCGGAAGTAATAGTTTACCTGAAACGGAAATAAAATTCTTTTAAGTAAAGTGCCCTTTTACTTGAAGGTATTTGATTCAAATTTTGTACTAGATTTAAAGATAATGAAAAACTCACAGATATCAAATTTTTGCACAATTGCGCAACCAGAAGTGGTCTTTTTAAACAATTTTTTAAATGTGCATGTGTGCACATATGAAGCAATCGGGTGTAAAACCTGTTAACTACATACAGTAAAACCTCGTTATAAGAAGACCCGGTTATATAATATATGATATTTTGAGTGGGTTTTAGAAAATATTATTTAATAAAGAAATTACAATTATAAAAGTGACTGATATAAAGTTGCCAATGCAGTCCGGTATAAGAGTTGTTTTTTTATCTTAAGTTTAAATAATAGGAATATTTATTAAATAAATTAAAGATAACTAACCCACGTTTGCAAATGAGCCTAAACTCTTATTTCTATCAACACTTTCTGTATACTGCATTATTTTCAGTACCCGAAGAAGACTTATATGAGAGTCGAAACTGGTAGTGGAATAAAATTATTACTATGTATGGTATTTGTGTTAATTTAACCAATTAACTACGTCCAACTGAGAAATTTCTTATGAGTTATAGCACACGTTATTATTGGTATTGGTATTGTTGGTACATACATACCTAAAGTTTAGGTGTACAAATGGACAAAAATTGTAATTGATATTAGGCCTGTTTGGCTTCAAAATAAATTGCTTAATAAAAGCAAGTGGTCCTGTGTTTACAAGTATTGAAGGATAATCCACAAAATATTGAAGGATAATATACCTAATTTAAAAAACTAAGTCTAGACTTCAAAAGTCGATTAAATAATTACCTACCAAAAGTACACGATCAATATAACTTTGTAGCTATTACATTTTTTTCTTATTATACTTATAATATGTATAATAGACATGTTTTATTTCTCAAGTATTTAAATCATTCAATTGCCACTGAGTTATTGAACTTATTTGTACCAAATTCAATCATTCAAAATTTGCAACAAATAAAAAAGGATTATATGCCTACATATTAGCTTAACTTTTCCTACACAGTTCTTTCAAGGAAATCCAATTAACATTAAGGAGGGAACCAACCCCAGTAGATGTTTAATTATCATCCATATGATACTGAGAAAAACAAAGATGTACATAAAATGTGTTGGTCGAATTTTAGATAAGAAGTAACGTTTATTTTAGGATTTGTCGGAAAATTATTCGATAAGCAACTGTGCGAATATTTACAAGATATTTGGAAATATCTGTAGGTACAGAATCTTCGTTCGCTTGGCGAGCCAAGCCTCTGCATAAAATGCTAATAAAATAAACAATTCGTGTGTGCCCAGCTCAGTGTAACGTCCGTTTAAGTCGATGCAAGCTCATGGTTTAGTCCCCCGTTCGAGTTCGACCAGAGGAGTCTTCACGCAAACTCAGTTTGTGATCGGCTGGAAATTTGTGGTTAAGTGTTCCTCTCACGAAAATAAGAACTAGAAAAGCCGGACAAAGTGATAAGGGTGAACTTTTTGTGACGTCACATTGCCATCACCAATTAACACTCGATTGCATGCTGCCTACTCTTGCACTTTGCACTTGATTATAATGGTATTATTCGTTTGTAGACTGATTTACTCACATCCTTGAACCATGAACATTTTGTGTACCATTCGATTACCTGCCTAACGTAATTCTCTTAATGTTTAATTTAATGTGTATTTTTTCTTGTGTAAATTTTGTTGCATTTCGTGACCGATTATGTACTCTTCCGGGATTGCCAAAACCTACTCGAAGGAATAAACATTTCCCGCTTATTCATTATAATTTTAATTTTATATGTATGTCATCTGTTAAATCACGATCTATTTTTATCTTAGTAAATTAATGGGAAGTTTAAATAAGTAGTTATATTATAAGGCGAACTTTGCCGGTGCTATTCGAAAGAATGCCAAAACTTCGTCTGTCGCCATATGAACAGGATAACATAATTATTTTGTAATTGAAACGAACTCATAATTGGTTAATGTTTACGAACAACGTTTGTATGTACACATTGTTTGTAATTTAGATAAGATTGTCTTAACACGTCCGCTGCAGTAATGCCGAAAAAATAAAATAAAATGATACCTGCCCTATAAAGAAAAGCTCTTTATGTCACAACATTAAGCTCATTACTAGATAACAGGGTCAATTTTCATAAAAATGACCGATATGTTATCTTAAAATTTAGACTATTTGGTTCCTTGCCATAAATCTTTCCATTCTGAATAATCAAGTCAATAAGCAAGTCAATAGCGAAATAAAGTTAAATATTTCCTTGAGGTTGTGCATAAACGTTATTAACTTTAAAAATAGATTACATTTTGAAACTTATCACTCGACGTGTTTAGTCTGTAGGTTGTAACGTAAGTGTAAGTACATGCTGGCTAATTGTGCATTCTATTCCTTTTATTATTCAAATAGGAAATAATTAATTGTAAGTTTCACTGGTTTAACTTTATAAATGTAAACTGTACATTTGGATGTTTGTTGTTATCTTATCAGAAATATCAGTGCAACAATAACATTAATAAATAAAGAACTTCAATATTGCTTAAAATTACTCAACTTATCAACCACATATATGTGATAATATTCAAGTCATTGCCTATCGTATGTTTATTATATAAGGTGAACAGCCCGAAGAGTGGTTAACTAATCAAAAATTGAACTATATTTCCTTTTTGTTATTTAATTTTTTACTATTTAATTAATATTATTTTACACTATGTAGTATTATTGTTTTTCAATGTGTAATATTGTTTTATTTTTTATTATATAACTTCTTACAAAAATTTCCTTTTTTTAGGACCGCAAAGAAAAATGGATGACGACGACGAATTTTACGACACAAGCTCACTGAACTCATTCTACTCGGCCGCCCTCAAGAGAAAATTTAACAATAACTCGTACATTGGCTTGTCGAGCAACACAATCTACCAATCGGCAATCGACTTAGACATGGAACTAGACACACTGGACGCCCGAAGAAGTCCCATAAACAAGGTTGATAAATATCCTGTTACATATTCCCAGTGGAGAGATAGGGTATTGTTGATTTTTTTGAACGAGTCGGAAGTGGGCACAGGACTACTAAATTTCCTGATTTACTTAACATTGCATGACTTACGCCTTTTGGGATTTACGTGTTTTCTCACACAATTAGCATTTGTATATATACTTTGGTTAATTGTATTATAATTTGTTTATTTATACTTGATGACTACAGTTAGATAGATACGTTAATAATAAATAATGAAATAATAATAATATATTAAATAATACTAAAGTGCCACTTGAACGAATCGCTAATAGTTTCGCTTTACTTATCACAAATCACTGGCATCTCACACTCAAGGCTCACAATATAACATTATCTAAACGGTATAATTTTTTCTACTATTATTATTATAATACATAAGAGAGTTTGCAGTTTTGTGATAACAGTGAACTTTAATATTCATATGTGTATACACTCTCTAGAATACGCTGCAATTACCAATTTAGTTTTTATTGTGCTAAACTGTTGAGCATATAGGACATAAACCTGCAGTGTTAAAGAAACAAACAAAGATTAACGTCTTGCTTGTTCTGTGACACCATGGGTAACACTTGTTATGGAGAAAAGCAAGTAAGTCTTCTCTATTTTCCGTAATATTATAATTTATTTACTCGTATAACAATAAAACAAGTATGTAATAAAATTCATTCTTAAAAAAATAACTGTGATGTAATAAATATGGAATGCTAATGAATTGTGTGCTTATCAAATTAAAAGTTACACTCTGTTATTTATTCGTTAAATGTAAATTTCTCTGAGTCAGGTAGTATCTAATAATATTCTTCATAATAGTAACAAATATGTAGTTGACTCAAGTACATCATAAAATGTTTAACTTTGGCTTTTATTCATTTGAAAACAAGGTAAACTTATTATAAACTGCAACAGATATTTAAATTTATGATGATTTCATGACAAATAGATTAATCAACAATACTTTAATCATTTAATATAAACAAATTAATGTAACTAAAAAAATGTATCTAAACGTGAAGGTGGGTTACTAATGATTTCTTTAATATGATAAATACCATGCAAGCTCCTAAAATATGTTTTTTACTTATTAAATATTGCAACCTTGTACATATCGCTTTGCTTTAACAAAAAATGCTGTTTTCCAACACCCTCTCCCACATGAAATTTAATCATTTTAATTCATCTTACTTTATTCAAAACAATTTTTATTTATTTAACATATTTTAAATTGTTTATTTAGAATTGTTGTACCTTCTTTTAGACATGGCGAAGCTTTTCCACCGAAGACCTCACTGTAGATTTCGTGTTGGCTTATGAAGAAACGAGTGAGAGTGACAAAGAGAAAAGAGAAATATTCGAGAAAAACTTGCGAGTTGTTGGGCTGGTTTTGGAGAAGGAAGAAAACCAGAAAATTAAGTTTGTGAAAATTCACACCCCGAGAGAAGTCTTGTGCCAATATGCGGAACTTTTGAAAATTCGGCTGCCGATGAATAAAGTAGGTAGACAATTATTATTCCAATTATTGTAGTTACAATTTGCCATTACAATTGTCGTAATTACAATTATTGTTACTACAATTTGCAGTATGCAAAACTAATTTACAAATAAATTTCAGGATCCCGAGGACCATAGGAAAACCAACTTTGTTACAAATTTCATAATACAACTGTTAACTTTATTTAATATAACGTTGAACAAAAGTAAATTTCCTGAACATAAATACAAGCTAACAGCAGAATTTTCAAGGGAACGGATGTATATGTAAGTCTTTATTTCATGGTATATTTTTGTTAAATGAAACTGTTAAGAGTTTAAATGTTTACTTATTTTTCCTAGATATTTAGGAAATTGTTTTCTGAATAGATAATATAACTTTATATTTAACTAAAACAATATAACTAACAAGAAAATTTAGTTACAAGAAATATCGTAGAAAACGTTACATATTTGCATGTTGACGAACTTTATCGTTAAATTCAAAGACCTAAATATATTCAAATAAAATGATAACCTATACCCTTGAAAAGTTAAGATTTTAAATATTATTATTTCTGAGATATATGTATATAGTTTATTTATCACAAAATTATATTATAATGTAAATAATATTCAAATATAGTACAAAAATTATACCTATAATATATATTTTCAATAATCAATGTATTCTTCAAAATTCAGGTTCAACACTGAAGCTGAAAACTTTTTCGACGCTTCTGTGAGAATTTCCATAGTATCCTATATTTTGCAAAGAGAGAAATATGGAGAAGAACGGGAAGACACGGGCATTAAAAATTTACTGTGTTCTGGTGTTTATAAAGCTGCTTATCCACTACATGATGTAAGTAAAGTTGGAAACAATATCTTCAGTACGATCATAGAATTTTTTCATAACACAAAAACATATTATGTTTTAGGGAGACTTAGTCTCGGAAGGATCCAAACGTAAACTACTTTTGGACGAATGGGCTTCAGTTAGGAAATGGATCAAATTCCAACCCATTGACGAAATAAAAGATTATTTTGGCGTAAAATACGCTTTATATTTCACCTGGTTAGGATTTTACACGCACATGTTGATACCAGCCTCGATCGTTGGCATCCTCTGCATTTTATACGGGATTTTTACTTTAAAAGATGACTCCTTGAGTCAGGACATTTGTACAAAGGACATAACCATGTGTCCGCTCTGTGATAAATATTGTAGCTACTGGAAGCTGTCGGATAGTTGTACTTACTCAAAGATCGCACACGTTATCGATAACCCTGCGACGATATTTTTCGCCGTTTTTATGTCCTTTTGGGCGGCTTTATATTTGGAAACTTGGAAGAGGTATTCTGCAGAAATAGCTCACCGGTGGGGATTGACAGGGTTAGATCTTCAGGCGGAACCGCCGAGACCCGAATACTTAACAAGACTGGCGAATGCGAAGAAACAAAAATTAAATCTCGTTACTCATTTAAGGGAGCCGACTGTGCCTTTCTGGAAGGTTAAATTACCTTCGATTATATTAAGTTTTGCAATTGCTGCATTTTGGGTAAGTGTGACTTATTAATATCTCATTGAAATAAATGCATAATTTTTTTACATTTTATACATTCTTTCTTATGAGCTATATAACATTATTTTTTCTTACATTTTATATAGTCATGTATGAATTTTTCATTTGGGTATAGAGGTCTATTTTATAAATAACGGGAATCAATTTTTATATATTTAAAAAAAAATAGCCTTCATTTAAAAAAAATTATATCTATTTATATTAACGTAAAGATAATATTTCTAAAAGGTATTTTAGCTTTTTTTTATAATTTGATTATAAATTCTGTTGATAGTATCGTTTTTTAAAAATAATTGAAAATTTTTATATTTGATATTTAAAGATTCTAAAATTTTTCTTTCAAACCAATTACTTGTATATATAAGCATGTTTATTTAAACAACCAGTAAAGGTTGTAGAACACGCAATATAACCACAGTACAACCAGTACATCAACTCACTGTCGGTGTCTTTGATCTAAGTTTACCGCGCAGGGGGCTCACGTGCATGCAACCTTAGTGGAATTAGTAAGAACAGAGCAGCATTTAATTCCTTAACTCCTTTTTCCAATTCTTCATGATTCATTGGTAAGTAGCGCGTATGGTACATAACGGAAATCACCGATCTACTTTGATCTATACTTGTCGTAAGAGGCCTTATTTTGAGAGGATCGCGGAGGCAATTACGCACATTCTGGCAAACCTTGAAGTTGATATACAGGGTGTTCGGATTGAAATGTTTCATAAAAAATCCAGCAGTCTTTGATCTTCAAAGAGGCGACAAAGATGCGACAAAGAAGCCGCAGTTTTTATGAAACATTTCAAAAAGAACACGCGGTACTGTTTGTACTGTGATATAACAATATAATACATAGGTATACACAATAAGAGATACATACAATAAAAAAAGTTACAAATAAGCACGAAAACGCCACACAGGTAGATATGTGCCATGAAAGACTGGACGCTACCTGGGTGGACTATATAACGACACCAATGCTACTTCTTTTTTCTAAAATGTGATTATATTTAAAATCAGAAATATGAGCTTTTTCTTTGCAATGTTTTGTGAGAGTCAAGATATGAATTAGAAATTTTGGTATTTTATATGTAGTATATGTTTTCTTATGTCCTATAAATTCATTCTTATATTTTATATATTGTTTCTTTACTTCCATACATTATTTCTTATATTTCATATCTTCTTTCTTAAATTTTTAGGCATTAATCGCTCTAGCGGTTGTGTTTGGTATAGTATTGTACAGAATGTCTCTCATCACATCGGACACTTTATACGAAGATAAAACAAGTTATCGAGTTTATGTGTTACCGATTACAGCTGGTCTTATTAATTTAATTTGTATACAAATTCTCAATTACGTTTACGAAAGGCTGGCTGTGTGGCTAACGGAATTGGAACTGCCGAGAACACAAACCGAATTTGACGATAGTTTGACTTTGAAAATATACATGTTCCAGTTTGTTAATTATTACTCGTCAATATTTTATATAGCATTCATTAAGGGAAAGTTTGTCGGATATCCTGCAAAGTACAATAAAATATTCGGACTGCGGCAAGAAGAGGTCTGTATAATATCATTCAAACTAGCTATGATAACTGTTTTCAATAATAACTCTTATAATAATAATGACAGCTTTCTACATATGTATTTATAAATATTTTAGTGTAACCCTGGAGGTTGCTTAATGGAGCTGACTATACAATTAGCTATTATAATGATTGGTAATCAAGCTTTAAACGGTATCATGGAAATGGTGCAACCATTTTTGATTAAGTTGTATAATACTTATTATCTCAAAAAGAGCAGCAGTGAAGAAGTTATAACTTGTAACCAGTGGACGGAAGACTATAAATTATCGGATATGGAACCTGGGGGCTTATTTACAGAATATTTGGAAATGGGTATGAAAATTTTATTAATCTAATCTTAACAAAAATGTCATTCTAATGGAATAAAGTACAAGTACTATCTTTAGAATCATGACATTTCTTTATTTATTTGTAGTGCTACAATACGGATTTGTAACAATCTTCGTAACGGCTTTCCCACTAGCACCATTATTCGCTCTAATAAATAACGTTTTGGAAATGCGTCTAGACGCAAAGAAAATGATTAAATTCTATAGAAGACCCGTCCCTCAAAGGGTCAAAAACATCGGAGTTTGGCTACCTATTATGAACTTCATCGGCCGAATATCCGTAGTATCCAACGCTTTCATCATAGCATTTTCATCGTATTTCGTTCCGAAGCTGGTCTACAGTATTAAATACAGCATTAACCAAACAGAGGAAGGTTTTTTGGAATACAGCTTGGCGTACTTTAACACGTCGGACTTCAGGCCAGAAACTGCTCCTGAAGAAGGCAGTTTTAATATTTCGATTTGTAGATATCCGGAATACCGAAATCCGCCGGACCATGACCAAAAGTATAAGAGACCAATTGATTATTGGCACACGTTAGCTGCAAGATTAGCTTTTATTGTTGTTTATCAGAACCTTGTAAGCTTTATAATAACTGTGATCCAGTGGGCGATCCCCGATATTCCTAGGAAACTAAGCGACCAAATCAAACGGGAAGCGTATATTACGAATGAAACTATCATTAAACATGAGGCTAGTCTAGCGCAAAAACGACAGGAAAAGTTTGATAAAAGTAAGTGTTTATTAAATGTATTTTTCTGGTTTCTTTTCTTACATTTATTTATTCTGTAGTTCTTGGGAGTATAGCACAAAATGCTCAGTTATTGACTTACAATATTAATAAAAATAAATACAGTAAAGGCGACTATCCTTTGCATTTAATTAATAAACTCATTAAAAAATCTTTAACTGTTCTTAAAAGGGCAAAATTCTGAAAGTATTTTAATTATACTATTTTTAATTTTTGCACAATGATTTGTTTAATTTATTTGAACCATGCTTTTTAAGAACTATTAAATATTATTAAGTATTTATATCTGGATGACTTGTTTTTTCCTTTGAATCCCTTTCAAATATTTCACTTTAAAAAATTTTTTTTAGGTAGAAACCGTGAGTCCGTCATGTCGGGTGATACCGTTTATATGGATGTAAATGGCGAACCAAGTTTCTCAAGTAATGGACTTAGTAATCGGCACTCTATGCCAGTAACAATGACCAACAATTCCTAACACAGAATGACTGCATTCTCATGCAGTTTAAAGTTTCATTAGTACTATTATTCTTTGTATTAAGGTGGCTTTATTGTTATTATTTTATTGCTTGCTTCATGTTACTTCCTTGGTGCTTTATAAACAATTTTAATGCAAGACTGACAGCACTTTAGTTTGTATGATATACTCATAATTTTAGTCGTTTTTTACCAGATGTCGTATTTTATTTAATAAATTTAAAATAATTTTTTTTATTCAATCAACTAAAATTAATTATAATAGTAATTATTACTTTCTTTAGTAATAAGGAATTTCTCACGTTTTTTTAAAGAACAAAAACTTTGTATTTTGGAAATAAAAAGTAGCAATACATCACTTTTGTTCCATCGATATTTTTGTATGCAAATGTTTAAAAAAATACTGTAGTAAAATATATTTATCACTGTTGTGAATGGACCAATGAAATTTTTATATTTACACGAGAATCAAAATTAGGTATCTAGACATATTAAAAAGTTATATGGAGTTTACGTGATGTTGACATGTATGTAATTATTTATTATTCTAGCCAATAGGGTTTAAAATAAAATGTCCTACTGATTGTTTGTTCCTTTTGGTTGTATTATTTATCTTCTAAATTAATATTTATTATGTTGTGCTTTTTTGTATAATGTCATTAATAAGTTTGTTGCTGAAATTTTATAATATTAAGTGGCCTTTACTTGCCTTAAACAATTTTTTTGGAAATTCAGTTTAACACTTTAAATCATATACAGTTTAAGTATGAGTTAAACCAAGTACGATAAGTTATATCACATATAAGTTTAATATATATATATATACATAAGGAAGAGTACGTATGTATTGTTGTATTACATAAATATTTCTTATGTAATACATACAATAATATTGTTTATGTAACACATATGTAGAGAGAGCTCAGTTCTGGTCTATGCAACAAAATAGTAGTATATTATTTTTTCTTCAAACGGCATATAATACGCACATTATTTAGCTCAGTCGGCGGGGATAAAGTTGCACTTTTCCGTATTCCTCTAGGGGCCCTATTTTCAAACCACTCGTTGCGTACGAGCGCTCGTTGGTGACGTCACGTTCGAACGATCTGAAGCTGCCGTTCGAAGGAATCGCTCGAACTGCAACGAAAGGTATTAGACCTT